>MU857060.1:13333-48145 GCA_033296705.1 Chaetomidium leptoderma | reverse complement strand
CGCGCCCCACGCCTCATGCATGTCCCGGGGCCTGTTGGCTTAATTTGTGACAATATAGGGGGTCTAGGCTAGTAGAAAGCTAGTTTTGTTTTAAATCTGACGAGGGGCCTAATCGGCTCGCCTACCGTTAAGGGTTTTCCCCCCGGTCGGAATATATTGTAGGAGTAGGTCTGACTAAGGCGGCTGTAAAGTATTATAGGGTAGTAGGTAGGGGGAGAAAACTATTGTTTTCCCAACGTCTATTTTCCTACGTTGGGAAAACGATAGCTTGGGTACTCTTTTCCTACCAAGCTTGTAGCCGCTAAGTCTATTGTAGGGAGCGAAGCGAGATTCTTAGCGCTTCTTAGCATAGTACTAGCAAAGTATCTGTATACGTCGTTTGGATAAAAATTGCTCTTTATACCTATAGATTTACCGTTTAAATAGGTTATGTACTATAGACTTTTAGTAGATTTGCTATAGGTTTTTACCAACCCTCTACTTTTCTAGTACTTTACAGAGGGGAAAAAAGCTGCTGTTAGTATAACGGTGGTTAAGCCGATTAAGCCCGAGATGTATTTCATTATACTCTTAAGCGACTAAGCTAGAGGTACGTTGATACGCGCCTATTTGTTTAATTCTTCGGTTACTATAGTAGGTGTAGCTTCTATACCGGTGAGGTCTACTAAGGTTAGTGAGGTCTAGGGAGTTCGCTATAAAGTTTAGCTGTGGGAACCCTATGTAGGGCTGAGACGAATGTAGTTAGAGTCCGTAAATCTATTAGGGAGATATAGTAAATTTATTAGAGTCGGTAGCTAGGGTTAGCTATAGTAGCTAGGGTTAAGTGTAGTAGCTAGGATTAAGTGTAATAGCTAGGGTTAGCTATAGTAGCTAGGGTTAAGTGTAGTAGCTAAGGTTAAGTACAATAGCTAGGGTTAGTTATAGTAGCTAGGGTTAAGTGTAGTAGCTAGGGTTAGCTATAGTAGCTAGGGTTAGCTATAGTAGCTAGGGTTAGCTATAGTAGCTAGGGTTGAGTGTAGTAGCTAAGGTTAGCTATACTAGCTAGGGTTAAGTGTAGTAGCTAGGTTAGGTATAGTAGGTAGGGTTGGCTTAGTTATTAGCTTAGAGGAGGCTGCGCAATGTACTAAATAATTTTTAATTATAATGAGCCTAGTAGGGTAGTCAAAATTCCACGGGTGGGGGTAGGTGTACTAAGATTTCGAGTTATTTCCTAGTTTGCAAGTGAGACCTCTATAGTCTACCCCTAAACGGCGCACGAAGATTTGTATTCTGTACCTTAAATCGAGATTCTCAAGTAACATTAACGATTTGTTAACGTTCATTGTTTATCACCGAAATTCCCACAAAATGGCACCTCTACAGCAAAAGCCATAACAATTCCACCAAAACAGCTCAAAAGAATTGAAACTACCCTGAATCGTCTTCCTCGCTTCTACAACTACTTGACAGGTGCGCGCATTGTGGCCGGCCTCGCCGCAAGTTGCCACAACGCCGCGCACGCGTTTCCGTCTCGCCCGTATCGGCAAATTGTCTCGGTGGGCCTGTCTGACAACAGAGGCGGCGGGGCTGCCTGGAGCGCTCGGGCCAGCTGGCCCCACAAACAAGAGAGCCCGTTTTACCCGTTATTTCTCGGACAGGGCCACGCCCAACGCAAACCATCTCTCCTCCCCCAGACGGTGGGCGGCATTCTCGTGCGCGAGCCCTTCAAGTTCCGAGTTCTTGACCCATCTGGGAGTCTGTTCTTCATAGGAAATATGAGCCCACGCATTCGCTCATGTGCTATATGCGGATGGGTCATTTACGATCAAGAGGGGTCTATCTCGTGGATGAATCAGTTCCGTGGCTGTAAGTGCATGCCGTCGTATCTAATACCTCAAAAAAGAAGGACTAACGGGTTCTAGTGTACTCATGCCTAGAAGGTATTGTATTAACTGGAGTCGGCCTTTACACCGATCCGGGCCGCGGAGCTTTCATCGCCCCTCCAGATCCCAGCGCTCGATGGGATGACCCCGGTTATGAGCATCCCGACGAAGACGAGTTCGGGGTAATGAGACGATTCGAGATCAACGGGAGGCGTGGCTTCATCTTTCACGATGTATGCTGGTCTCTTTTGGAGCAAGCGTTCTATCCTACCCCGGTCCCCCACGTGAGACTGTTTGAAGTCTGCGACTCGCTCCCTTTAGTTATGGCAGGAGATAGCATCAACTGGGGTCATGACTATGGAGGACTTGCTATTATCAGGGACAAGCATTTCTTTCCCTGGGAAGACCGGGTTACAGACCGGGAGTTCCCAGAGGGATGGTTCGACACTCCGTACAGTGCCGATCCCCTTGCTGTCTCCGAAGTCGACAAGATTCTGGCCGAAACCCCGCGAGCGCCCTCTGGGAATCTATTATCGTTTACCGGCTCTGTCGTATTATCCGGAAAAGACCTATTCAGCTCGCTTCCCATGGAGTTATGCTCAGCTGTCGCCGAGTATCTACCGACGCTGGATGTCCTGAACGCTCGGCATGCTTCGAGGTCGTTCTGGCACGTGTTTCACAGCCAGCAGTTCTGGGTATCCCGGTTCAGGGGAAGCTCAGATCGCTCGTGGTTGTTTGAAGCCCGGGATCACAAGGGCGCTAGCAGAGACTGGCGCTGGCTGTATTATTGTACGATCGATAGCCGCATCGGACAGGGGCTCCGAAACAGGAAACGGATCTGGGGCCTTATCCAGCACTTGGCAGCTATCTTGGAGCTGTATTGGAGCCAACTTCCTTCTGAGCCCCTCCCGCCCCTCCCCGAGGAAAGCCGAGATTGGGTACTTGCGGCGGGAAATATGCCGGACCAACAACCTGAGGGCTTCAGCCAGCTGGAGGAAGGTTGTCGGCACCTCCGAAGTAAACAGGTAGCCATACCAGATGGCATATCACAAGTATCTGCGTCGACTGTCCGTGTCGGCAACTCAGAGTATATTGCGGGAATATCGCTGACCACTACTTCGGGGGAAGTCTTACCGCTCGGTTACAGCAACGCTAGGGGGCGTTCTTTGCAGCTCTCCGGATTAGCTGGCTTCAACCTGGCGGTCGGACTGGGCGGTATCCACGCTCTTCAGTGCATTGATGGTAGGACAAGGGAGCCATCTGCCTGGCTCGGGTGTCCAGATGACGCGCCCAAGACAGAACGGCTCGCCGTGGGGACCCAGATTACGGCACTGAAGATTGGTTTTGATGTAGGAACACACCCATATACTCCCACTACCTCTTCCAGTCTGCTAACCTTGGTACAAACAGGGCTTCAGAATGGTCAGTATTGCCGTTGCTCAACAGACAGATACAACGAGAGCGTACCGGCACGACAGGCTAAGGCGCTCGGCGATATGGTATCCTTACATCCCACCTCCGGTTCTCGGCCTGAATGAGGATTTCTTCATACCGCTCCAATCGTACACGTGGGGATACAGGCCACTTTTCTGGGCTTCTTTTGGGGGTCCCGGTGGGATCTACCTCCCCAATCTCACCAAGGTCACGGCCAGTTGCTGGGGTAGCTTACTGCGTATGGACTTTTCCTTCGACAGAGAGGTGCCGGCTGAATGCCGGAGGTTTGGCCGGCATGAAGATTCCGAGTACGGAACACTCATGGAGTTTCGGATTGACGGACCCGGCGGCGAAGTCATTGACAAAGTTGAGGTCTGCCAGGGGTACCCCGCCGAGGGTCAACGCGCAGCTGGATGGTTCCGCGAAGAAGGAGCATTGGTCTCGCTCAAGGTATCCACGAACCGCGGAAGGATGTGCGAGTTTGGCACAAGATCCAACTCGCGGAGCAAGCCCATTGTGAGAAGAGAGATTTCGGCCGCGCCGGGGACGGCAATCACCGGTTTTTTCGGTGCTCAGGTATGTACTAGCCTCGGCCTCAGCCGCTCGCAAAGGAAAGCAATAGCTAACTTTTTGCAATTTGCGGGACAGTACCGCAATGTCCTCTCCTGCATTAGCACGCTTGGCGTGATAACTGAGCCACTTCGGAAGACCTGAGGACTGGAGGCGACGGAACGTCGTGGTTTGTGGGTGACACTGTGCTCAGCGAGGGGGTCGTGGTGGTAGCTGGAAATTTCGGGTTGGTCTGGTGGTGACCGATGCAGGTTTGGTGTTTAGAGTTGGATGTCCCTTGTTTTGGAATGAGGTTGGCAATGGTGGTTTGTTCCAATGTGCTGTGGTTTTGTGTTGTGGGTGGAGTTTGGACCGTGACGGCAAGATGTCATGGATAACCGCTCCACTTCCTTGGGGGATGTTACACTGTATTCCTAAAAGCAATACGGCATTGTCGAGCCGGGCTCACATTCCCCCAGCCCTCACGAGCTATTGGTAACCATGGCCGGTAACTGTGCCTGCCGTTGTCGTTCCAGCCTCAGCGTCTGCCATAGCCCCGAGTGCTTGATGATCCTTACCTAGAGCCCAGGTCATAGCCCTCACTACTCCGACTTCCCAAGTCCGTGTTGGAGTTGTACCGGGAGACCGTATTGTCTATGCTGGCGATGTAGCCCGGTTTGAGTGACAAGAGCAAGGTACATAATACTAGTAAGCGGAGCCACGAGTGTCCCTCGCCCGATGCTGCCAAGCAAATGAATCTCAACTCTAGGCCCTAGCTAAGGATACACGGAGCGGATTTCCGTGCGCCCTTGTACTCTGGGCAAAGACCACAGCTCAGGCGGATTTGCGCTAGAGACTCGGCCTGGGCTAGCCATTGGCGCGCTAGTACCCGGGTATTGAGGCACGCAAATGAGCCAAAATGGAGTATCCCGGAACTCGGTATCCTCGACCTGCCTTCCTCAAGAAGTGATCTCATCCCGTAGTTATTAGGTACTTAAACCCCAACATTCCCTTGTAATGGATGTGAGTGCTAGGGAGTAAGGACCTAAAGTCTCCGGCGGCGCACCTCACAAGCTACCACTATGCGGTTCACTCTAGCGCTCGGTCTCACCGTCATTGCCAGTCTCGTGGATGCCAGTCTTGTGGATGCCCGCAAGGAACCGGCAAAGCCACCGCCAAATCCACCCCCAAAGCCACTGCCAAAGCCAAAGCCATTCGGCACATTTGGGGAAAATGTCATCTGGTTGCCGGATATCAACCAGACCATCTTCTACCCCCGCATCACTGAGCTCTCGGATGGCACCATTCTCGCCACGGCCGGCCTGGACAGCTCTCCACCCGTCTTCCCCATCTTCAGCTCCGGTGATGGCGGGGCGTCTTGGAAATGGATATCCAACATGACAGACCAGGTCAACGGGCTGGGTATGAGCGCGCAGCCCGCACTGGCCGAGCTCCCGTGGGCCGTCGGCAAGTTTGCGGCTGGTACCGTGTTGGCGAGCGGGAACAGCTGGGCTCGTGGGAACAGCACAAACATCGATCTGTACGCGAGCACCGACAAGGGATATACGTGGGAGTTTGTGAGCAATGTGGCCAGAGGAAGCGGCCCCAGCACGGAAAATGGGAACCCGTGCATCTGGGAACCATACATCCTGTAAGTGTGTTCAACAAACATAAACATGGGGGGTTGTCACGAGCCTGTCTTCTCACAAGCATACAACTTAGTTCCCACAACGGCACCATCGGCGTCTTCTACTCGGACCAGCGGGATTCTCTACACGCACAGAAACTTGCCCACCAGAAATCCACCGACCTAGTAAATTGGGGTCCTGTCGTCAATGATGTCGCGTACAAGACCTACACAGACCGCCCAGGCATGACCGTCATGGCCTACATCCCCCCCATGCGCCTATGGATTCTCGTCTACGAGTACCCCGGCACGCCGTCCCTGAACACGACGGGCGGCGAGAACTGGACCGGCGGCGGCTATCCCGTCTACTACCGCCTCGCCGCGTCCCCATTCGAGTTTGACAACGACCGGGGCTACCCCATCGTCATACGCGGTCTCCAGCCGGGCTCCAGTCCCTACGTGGTGTGGAGCCCGACCGGCGGACCCAACGGGACCATCATTGTGAGCGACAATGACCACTCGGATGTGTTTACCAACAGCTTTGGCGGCATGCCGGACCAGTGGGAGGCGCACCAGACTCCGCAGATGAATGCCTACAGCCGGGCCCTGCTCGTGCCGGCCAAGTACCCGGACCATCTCATGATCCTGGGTGCCGCGAGGTATTCGAGGACGGTGCATAGGCCGCTGTCGGTCAGTGTGGTCAGTGTCAAGGAGCTGCTGAGGAAACCGCCGAATGATGCGAAGCCTGTATTTTAATGAGTGAGTGGCAGTGAGTGCTGCGGCCGTATGGGATTGTTGGCATCAAGAGGAAAGATAAAGGCGGGGGAAGCCTACGAGCCAAATTGAGAACCAACGGTGATGCCGGCCGTTAACATGGGGCTCGCTCAACCCACAGGCGCTGACCCATTGCCAGGAGTTACCGACCACGTCTCTCCGGTGAATACAAGCTGCCCACTCTGCCTCAGCTGTTCCGGGTCAAGAAACACGTGCATACCGATGCTCTCGCTCTCGATGCCAAACACACGTAGAACAAGGTACACCATAGAGCGGTCCTCTGAATGGCCGTGGATATCTCTCATCTGCGCCTTGTTAGTAACGAGTGACACGGTAGTTTGATCATAGGCATCCTTACAAGCCGATACTGGCCCTTGCTCATGTAGAACGGGGTGCTAGAAGGTCCGGTGGTCGTCTTCACTTCGATGTAGTATTGCGGCCGAGCATGTTGCCAGTCATGGCTCTCCAGGTAGTCGCAATCGATGAGCCACCCCGTCAAAGCGCCCTGAACATCATCATAAACCATGTCAGCCGTCTCCCGCTTGTCCCAAGACTCCATATCGGCGTAGTCCGGGTGGATAGTGACGTAGCGCCGCATTGTGCTTTGCCAGTTCTCATGACTCCAACCGGAAAGGCCGGGGCGAGGCAAGACAGAAGCTCGAAAACCTATAAAGACGGGTCAGTTCCGCCACGTTGCGATCATACGTGTTGGGATCCTCACGTATAGCTCTCCCGCTGCACCGATCTTCTTGTCGCGCTCGATCTTGCTGCTTGACCGGAACCGGTTCATGACTTCGAGCCCATCGAAGCTGACAATGTCGTCGTCTTGTGGCAACGCGTCACGAAGGCCGGTCATGTCGAATGCCCCCTTGTTGGCAGCCTGGCCGTCCGCGCTTGAGTGACCACTATGTTCAGGAGCGCACGGTAATGTATGTCTTCAGCTGACAGCGGCTCATGCGGAGGCGATTCCGGCCGTGAGAAAGTTACCACCGGCACAGCCGGGCGGTCCGCCCTGTACGCTTGTTGAACGGCGACCAGCGCCACGGAAACATTGGGGTCGTCTGGGTCAACGTCTTGGCCATCTGTGTAACTGTCGGGAGTGTCTGAGTCAACATCCGGGCCGGCTGTTTGAGTCGATGTCTGGGTTGTTTGCAGCAACGTCTAGGCCATCAGTGTCAGATTTCGGGTTGTCTGGGTCATCCGCGTCCAGAGGTGGAGTTGGCGTGTTCGGGGCAGTTGTAACTAGCGTCAGGGCGCTGTTGAGGATTGGAGTGGCGGAGTCAAGCGTTCCCGACCTCCATGGCGCAACGTGATTGACATCATTGGCGGAGCCGCGGTTCTCGTCGTCAACGGAGTCCTGGTTTTCGTCATCCACAGATTCATAGTCTTCCTCATCGACGGAACCAAGAGTTCCCGACCGCCCTGGCACAACGTCATCCTCATCATCGACGGAGTTGTGGTTCTCGTCATGAACGAAGTTCTGGTCTCTGCCAGCAACAGAGTCATCCTCTTTCTCATCGACAGAGCCATTGTCTTCCTCATCGACGGAGCCATCGTCTTCCTCACAGACAGAGTTATCGTCTTCCTCACCGACGGAGCCATCGTCTTCCTCATCGACCCAGTCATCGTCTTGCTCATCGACGCTATGGTCGTCGTCACCGGGGATGTCGACTCGGACGATACCCTGGGGGTCCAGAACTTTATGAACCACGGAGTGCCTCGCACCAAGAAGTGCGGTGAGGGCAGTCAGCGCAGCCCCGTCCACAGCCGCTCCTTCGTTTGTTGGTTTGGCCGGGTCGCGCAGGAGCCAGCCCGCCAGGCGCAAGGGTAGCGGCGAGCCGAAACAGATGTCTCCTGTGACATCTCGTCCATGGGAACATAGACTTTGAGTCCTGATGTGTCGTCAATGTGCAGGTCGCCAGCCCTTTCCACCACTTCGGTTGGCACCCCATCCTGATGAATCGTCAGAGTGGAAGAAATACCATTCGTCTCAATGACCTTGGCCGTGCGGAGCAATCGGTACAATGCAGCTGCGTCGGCCTGATATCGCGGGCTGTTGAACATGGAGGCAATCCTGGGACGTATTGGTGTTATTACCCACCCGTTTAGCAGCCTGCACTAGGACATGGCTGGAAGTGTACTTACCGAAGAAGGGCGTGAGCTTTTGTTCCAAGATCGCGGTCCGGCACCGAGATAGGTCGCGTCCTGCTACCCGACGGCGATACTGTAGTGGTTTTCTGGACGGCAGCCGATAAATACCGATGCTGGAGGTTTGCCCAGTCAAAGAAAGGCTGCAAGTGCCGAACCTCCTCAAGAGTGAAGTCAAGCATCTGAATCCGGCCTTTGAACTTCTCGGCCAGGTGTTCCCGGTCAATAATGGCAAAGTCTGTCCGCGCGGACCTCAACACTAGAGCCCCAGTAGCGTACTTGACCGGAAATATGCAAGCCTTGAGCAGATCGTTGGGCAAGGGGGGATTCGGTTCGGTCTGGAGATGTGTGTTGAAAGACTGCAAGGTGTCCTTGACCCTGCCCACTGGTGTTTGCGGGTTTGTGTGCAGGAGCTCGTCGTGCACCATCTGTAGAGTAAGCGTCCTGACACCCAATGTATCAACGAAGAAGTCTCTCAAGTTTCCGTATTGATCCTCCAACATAACCATCCCGCTGATCTCTGTCGTGCTCGACCACAAGCACTCGGACGTCTTGTACCAGCCATGTCGGCCATTCTTTTCAGCAAAGATGAGACTTTCGTCTTCGAACTCTCGACTAACGTGGCGTTAGCTTTGAGAAGACGGATGCAAAGAAGGCACAGGGCAGGAGCATAATACCTCATGTCGTCAACAAAATCAACGATTTTCATCCCAGCCAGGTAGTCGTAGAGGGCCCGAACCCGTTTGGGGTTTAGGCGGTCGATCGTTTTCAGGTCCTCCAACTCATATGTTATGTCCTCCCAACTAACATCTGGCACGGAAAGTGTTTCCTGAAAGAAGTGTGCGAGACGTTGCATTTCGTGCGGCGGCATGCCGAGCACGACCTCATAACCATATTTGAGAGGAACATTCAATGTCATCCATCCGGGCGCATTCCCAAAGGCAATCTTCAGCCCAAGCCCAGAACGCAGGGTCCTTGCGTTCCGCGGGGATGAAGATGTAGTCGGATGTTCTGATAATCCTTGGGAGTGTGATAATTAGCTCGACATCCATATACCTTGGTAAGTGGTTTCCTTGAAGGATCCGGGCCTACTTACCTTATCAAGTCCCTTGCGGACTCCTGACCGGCTGCGGCCTGAAATTTGGCGTCGAGAGTGACGTACAGGTCCAACATTGGCCGGGCCTTGTCTGAGGGCGGAGGCTCGGGGTTGGCCTCCCCAATCCAGTCGGCGATATCAAGAAAGTTAATGTTGTCATCCTTCCCGACAGAAAGATGCGCATTTAGAAACATCCACTTTGTGCTGAGCTCTTCGTCGGACGTCGTCTCTCCAAGATCAAGAAAGGGGAAAGGCTCCGATTCCTCCATGTACCGTAGACGTTGTTCTTTGAGATTCGAAAACGGAAGCCATGTGTTGTTGATACGCACGTAGTCTAGCTCGGATTTGCCACAGAGAAATTCCGCTGAAATCTGACTCAACTGCTCCTTTAGGGCCACGTTGCTGCTGATTGCTGACACTTCGTATACCCACAAGTACTTCAATAGGCCGAGAAACTTGTCTGGGAGGTGGGTAGCGACATATGTAATGGCATCCGAGAGCGAGTCTCCAGTGCGTGACACAAGTCGAAGCTGTGTCCGAACACCGATGGAGCTGTGAAGCCAGTCCAGCCAGGGTAGATGAGACGGGGTGTGCTGCTGGGGGGTCTCGACCAGGTAGGCTGGGTTCAGGAAGGCGACAGGCAATCACGGCCGCTCCGCTGGCGGTTGTACGAGGGCTTCGGGCCCGTAGAGGTGATTGTTTGGCAAATAGAGGTCCTCATCATGAGGCTTTCTCACACCTGGAGTGTGCATGTGGAGGTAGACCTGTCTCAGCTCGTCTGGACCGTCTCCCCATTTGTGCGTCAGATAGAGAAAATGCAGATGTTCCCTCGACTCTGCGATGCCGACATGGGAATTCGGTGACATATAAGCCGCAAGAACTGAGGCTCGGACCTGTGCGACCTGTAGCTCTTCAGCCCCCAAGTGGCTAAACAGCTCTTTACGCTCAGCGTTGGCAACCAACGTAGGATCCAAGACTCTGAAGTCTACCTCTGACGGAATTGGTATCCCCTGCGTCTCCGGCAAGTAAAAGTGTCCAGTCTTCGCCGAAACCCAACGTCCGTCCCCTCAGAGGAAGGAGAGGGATATTCCTTAGTTTTACGGCCCAACCCGCATCAATGCAGCAGGAGAGGAGCCGTGCAACCGCAGAGTGCCACTTCTGGCTAGTCGAGTTTGACCTCATCTTTGACCCAGGGAGACGGAGA
The DNA here is from genome assembly GCA_033296705.1 of Chaetomidium leptoderma. Lineage (NCBI taxonomy): Eukaryota > Fungi > Ascomycota > Sordariomycetes > Sordariales > Chaetomiaceae > Chaetomidium > Chaetomidium leptoderma. The sequence goes on along the minus strand of MU857060.1, from coordinate 37,451 downwards.
TCGGCCCGTAACATGGCAAGAAACGAGGGGTGGCTCTAAGTCTCCAGGCCGTACTGGGCAAGCACCGCACAGCTTTCAGGAGTGTATCTGTCGGAGAGAAAGGGGTCCGCCTCCAGGCTCCTGGTCATCCAGTAGGGATTCTCCGTACTCGTCCTTAGCGTTGTCCGGGAGGATCACGACAATCTGGATCTTACGCAAGTCGCTCCGATGTCTCGATCCCAGAACGGGAATTTGGGCGAGCCGCGCTTTGACTTTTGTATTGAGTCCTGACCAGAATTCGTCTGTGCCATCCGGCGGTGGGAGAAACCCGGGCCAGGTGCAGCACAAATCGCCATGGTTGCAGAACTGCCGAACGGCCTTGATGAATGCGGCTGCGATTGCATCTAATAGACCGATGTTTCTGCTCGATTGGGCGACAATATCTTGCCTACTGGCGCTCGTGTCGAAGTCGGAGTGAACCAGAAACTGTGATTGAAAACACCAGTCCGATCAGCGGGTGCGTATTATTTCAGGGCTTGCTAATGCTTACCTTGAAACTTGACTCTCTGACGGGTAGAAAGGCAAATAGCTCTTGCCGCTCAAGAACCGGCTGCGAATCTTCCGTCAGAGGAAAGGCGAGGGTAACTTCTGCCGTGGATGATGCCTGTCGTGCTTCCTCTGTATCGGGAAGCTCGCGGCTTTCGTTTTTCGCCAAACCTCGCGCCATATACCTCGTGACATGGTAACGCAGTCTTTTTCTTGTTTGCTCGCCGTTTCCATACGTCGTAACAGTGTCCAGGAAGATACCGATCGGGATCAGCAACAACCTTGGAAGTTGGAACCGCACACGGTCACACCGAGGGAATTTGGGGCCGAGTAAGCAACAATCTGTTCGAAGGATTCCTGAACCGCAAATTCGCGCAAACAAACCGTCCTGGCTAACTGTCCTCAATTGAGCGTCGAGAGATGGACTTTGTTCATACAAAGTATTAAGGCAAAAAAGCACGCTGATTTTGCCCTTTTCAAGAGACATCGAGGTGTGTTGAGCAAAAGCTTGGGCGACCCCGGAATCGAACCGGGGTTTCTTCGGATTCGCAAGGAAAGAGCCACAACGAAACGTCCTGACCACTAGACTAGTCACCCTAGGTGCCTTTTGCGGTCCAAAATGCGGGCTAAAGAGCGCACATTGCCACATGGGTAATGCCATGGATTCAGTAGGCCGGCTAATGGAAGTTATTATGGAACTTCCCAATTGCACAAAATAAAATACGAGTCACAACGACTGCTGTCAAGATGCCCCTGACATGCCCTCACAAGCTGAATTCTCACCAACTCGACGTCGTTCATCTTCCCGCGACTCCAATTACCCACAAGAACCAATACGTCAATCCCAATCCTCCCTCAACTCCCCAACCCACCCCCAATCGCATCCCTCTCTCTTCTTAAGCCTCCGCCACCTCCCCAAACAAAGATTCCCCCTGACTCACTCTCCAACACCCCGGGCCACCTCCCAAACCCACCCCTCCATCTCATCCCGCCCCGTCGGCAACTCACCCCCTTTCCCCTTCCCCTTCCCACCACCAAAATCAACCCTCCCCTTTCCAGGCCCCAACCCCCTCCCCAGCGCCACCACCAAAACAGTCACCATCCGCTCCCCAAACCCCTTCCACGCGGGACACTTGTGCGGCGCGACCGAGAAGGGGATGTACGCCTCCCGCTGCAGCGCCGCCAACCTGTCCTCGTCAAACCGCGCGGGGCAGAAGGCGAGTGCGTCGCGGCCCCAGATGGAGGGGTGTCTGTGGAGAGTCGAGATGTCTGCTGCTGCTGGTTTTATGGGCGGGGAGGAGGAGGAGGAGGTGGTGGTGGTGGCGGCGGTTGCGGGGGCGCGGTAGAGGTGTTTGTTGGAGGGGTAGAGGCGGAGACCTTCCTGTGTGTTTTTTTATCACGGGGTTTGGTTAGTAGGTGGGTGGGATGGGAATGGATTGAAAGGGGGTTACGTTGGCTAGTTTGAGGGCTTCCTCCTCGGCGCGGGTTGCCGTGCCCAGGCAAGAGGGGACGTCGGCTGTTCTCTGGAGCGTGTCTGGGTAGGCGGCCGGCTGGTGGTGGTATGCCGTGACAAAGGTCAGGAGTACCACGCGCCAGAGGGTTTCGTACTGCGGCATCAGCAGGCTGAGGACCTCGGTCGGGGTCGGGTCGCGGGGGTTGGGGGTTGTGAATGAGGGGGATTTGATGTCCAACTTGGCGATGGTCGAGTTGAGGAGCTGGGACGGGGCGACGTCGTCGGGGTGGCATTTGGACTGCAGCCACTGGCTGTTGATCTCCTGCGTGATGATGGAGAGGTCGCCCATTGAGATTCTGGCTGGGTCGAGGCCGAAGCTGTCAGAAAGCACCACAGCGAGGACCATGCAGCGGACCGAATCGGCGAGAGGCAAACTGTCCCTCCCCGTCATGAGGGCATCTCTGAGTTGCATCTCGAGGAAGGCCTCTGCGCTACTGTATAGCGTCTCCCAGTTGCGGCTGCTCTTGTTCACCAGCTGGGATGCCTTGCCAAGGAAGTCCTTGTGAGTTCCCACGTCATCGGTCGTCAGGGAGTTATTGATGCCAAATGCCGCCTTGAGGCGATGGTTTTCAGTCGCTCGCAACCGCAACCGCTCTTGGCAGTTCGGCTCTCCTGCATAGTGGAAGTTTGCGATTTCCAGCTGCTGGCGGACCCATTCCTGGACACACCAGCGCCGCCATTTCTGGAAGAGGAGGACGAGAACCAGGCAGATTGCGGCTACAAACACCAACATGGTGTCAAATAAAGTAGGTGATAACTTGCGCTTACTTGGCTTCTGTCCAGGGAGTTGATACCGCCGCGCTCGATGAAAGTAGAGAAAAGTGGTAAGATTTGCAACCTCATCATAGCCATTTTAATACCCCTCCCCCCAAGGCAAAGCCTTGTTTGCATAATTGAGGCCTACCGCGACTTAAATCAGTCTTTGAGCTGACGACGTGCTTCGGGCTACGTGGATCTGCAGGCCTTGGGCCGCGAAGCTGCTGGCCGATTCGGCGACCATTACTTCGTTTGCTTCAGCAAATCAGCAAAAGAACCAAACCAGCCAACCGCTTGTGGTCAACCGTTCAGAGATGGACCCTGCTTCTTGGACACGGCGTTGCTTCATCACCCCTGTGTGATTTGCAATGACTCGAGACGCACCACATCTGTACCTCTTTGATGCCTGATTGGAAGACAAAAACCTTGTTCGGCTTTTAGAAACTGGGGTAACAACGGGCTAGTTTGTCATGTCTCGAAGACATGAGAACACGTACTCCCCCGAATGTTATTGGCGGGCGTCATTTCCAGCAAACAGCTAGAGAGAGGATCATCACTCCTTTTAGACCCAGCTTTCGGGATGCTGCAGTATCTGTCGGAAAGTGGACATATTTGTCAAGGTAGATCGGACATCCCACCCTTGAGCTTCGGTTATTAACATCCGCCGTTTGTTCAAGCCTCTGGACGGGCTCGAGCCACGCTTTAGGGGCAGATTTCCGCCGCGACAAGGCACTGCCTCGAGAGGTGGCAGGGAGCATGATTAAGATCCGGCGCCTTCGTTTTAATGGCATGTCGGGAACAAACGCAACTGATAAGTGAAGCCGCCCCTGATTTGACCACTCTACAATCCTCACGGCACGACACGTGGCAGGGCCAATGCCTATCGCCAAACAACCAGTAACACAAAGGGGTTTCCCGTCGCCACTGAGGCAGATAACACACTGAGATAAGCTATGCTACGTAGAAGCTATCTTGGTCTTTCTAAACATGCGAATATACACTGCTACTCTTTCGCTCTCTTTTGTAGGTGTCCCCAGCACATTCAATGCACAGGATGCACTCATTCCTTACACTCCCACTCCATCCACGCTTCCTGTAGTGCGATATGTAAGCAGGGAATACCTCAGCGCTGACCCTTTCCCTCCGGGCCCTCAATGGTTAGTTTGTTTACTCTGGATGGCAGCATAAAGTACATTTTCCAATGTCATTGTCTCCTGATGTAAAGTGGAAGAAGTGAAAGGAAAGGTGAGCCCACTTGCATATCTAGTAGGAATTGTGATTCCCTAAACAACATCTATAACGCCCGCATGGCTCAGTGGTAGAGCGTGTCACTAGTAATGACAAGGTCGTCAGTTCGATTCTGGCTGTGGGCAATTACTTTTCTCTTTTGTACCTTTTTGATCCACTCACCCTTCAGCTTGAAACACTAAAACATAGGTAGCTTATTACTCTGCACTTACCTTCGAGCAAACCGGGTTGGGTGCCGCCATATTCTGAGAGTAACGTTTCCTCTCCGCGCACCGCCGTGGTACCAACATCCTCTGCGATGCCAGGATTCCGTCGCCATTCAGATGTCCGGAGGCGGTTGGGTTGCCGAAAGTCAACCCCGTTACTCCCCACTAACGAACCACCAACCTTTACCAAAAGTAAACGAAATATTGGTTTAGAGCTATTTCAAGCTATATGTTCTAACCTAGGCGGTCATTTTCCATTTTGCCGCTTGTAGAAGCTGGCTGCATTGGCTCAAAGTCAGAAAAACAGTGTGACTCTACTTTTTGTAACTGACTGTACATGATGGTTAAGCCCGTTTCAAGTTTTTTTCATGACGGAACCTAAGCAAAAGCGGCGAGGGGCGTTGTGAGCGGTTGGGGTTTGACTAGAGCAACTTTCGGGACTCGGAATTCAAGAAAATTAGTCTCCTGCCATGGATTCGTGTCGCTGAGTCCCGGTCGCTAACCCCTTTTCCCTTCTGGCCCACCCGCCCGCGTCGTCATTCGACACTTCAAGTCTCCAAAACACCACAAAAGGACCACCAAAATGAAAGCAAGGCCACAAAACCCACCACCACCACCCTGGGGACAGCTCACGCAAACCACGCCAATCCTCGACGCCGTCTTGCGCGCAGTCTACGCGTCAGACCAGGCCATGTACCCGGTCGCCCTGTCTTACCCCCGCCTGCGCGCATGGGTCGACGCGTGTCCCGAGCTGTCCATCTCTTTCCGAATCAGCGGGCGGCGGCCCGCAGTGGGGCCACCACCACCGCTACCGGCCGGGGAGGACGACTGTGCGGCTGTGGCAGCAGGCGTGGTGATGGTATTGCCGCTGCGGAGAAGCCACTGGGAGGATCTGCTCGCGGGGCGTCTGAAGGAGCCGGAGATTGAGCCGGGGCGCATGTTCCCCGGGGAAAGGGAGGTGGAAGAGGTGGGCCTGCATGTTTATCATATTGAGCGGTTTGAGGCTCAGACGGGGTCTGAGTCTACGGGCGGAGGGATAGCGAAGAAAGGGTTTGCCGAGTTTGCGTTGGACGAAGTGGTGAGGAGGATGCAAAGTAGGTTGGAGTGGAGGGTAATTGGGATGTCGGGTAAGATTTCGTGTCTTTCTCCATCGAGAAATAATACCGAGGGTAATATGCTAATGTTTGGTGATGCAGCACTCACGGCCACGTCGGCAGGGAAAAGGACGTTTGAAAGACTGGGGTTCACACCGACAGGCTACAGAGAGCTGTTTGTTGTCAAGGTCGCAATAGGAGTCGATGGCGCGGGAGATGACAGCAGCCAGAAAATGGATATGATCTGCGTTTATCCCGGCGATGAGGGTAGACCTGACAAATGTCTCAGCGGGGGTGTTGTCGCCGCAATGTCTGAAATGGCCGTCAAGTACAATCTCTCCCAGCCGTTCAACTCTGGTTCAAGTTGACTGAGAGGCCGGATCCTAGAATAAACTCGGGCTGATTATTAAATTGTGAGAAACAGAACCCTCGATGGTTCGTTGTCAGTGGAGATCTAAAGCAGTCGTCTGACTCTGGACATTTGCTCATATTTCTCTAAAGAAGCGCCCTGATCGGTGTCCTTGAAATTCCTAGAGGTTTCGACATAAGTGGCTATAGAAAAGCTAGGATTTGGGTACATCAGGCAAAACAAGTCAAAGATTGCTATTTGCCGTATTTTCCTTGGTTGGACCCAGATTTGCGTTGATTTATTTACCTGCTCTGGCATGACTTGGTTTAGTTATTGGGTTCCTTGATTGTCTGGAGGCAGAGTTGACAAATAAGACTGAGGTAGGCGGCGTTGACTTGAACTGTTCGAAACTTCAACAGGCCGAAGATATCATCGATGAGGGAAGAAATGCTCCGCCTAGTATCCATACGCAGGTTGTCCGACGGACGGTGAGAATGGGGGGACGGCTGTCGTCAAAACAAGAACGCGCTAATAAAAGCGGCTCGAATCGCCTGGCACCCGACAGGGCCCCCTTGTTAGCTTACCCGCAACGGCGATCTCGGCGACTTTCCCTCGCTGCTGCACTCCAGGTGCGTCTTTCTCAGAAGTGCACCCAGCGTCGTCGGTAGTTCGACGAGGAAGATGAAAGAAGTCAGACAGGGAAGGACAAGAGCTGGGACATTTGTGGTGATTTTGGTGCAGCTAGGCTCGGTAACGCTGATTGGCTTGAGGACACAGCGTTTCCCGGTTTCCGGAGTCCTCCATGGCTGGATTACTGAATGTCACCGTACGGTAAAGGTGAAGGCAACCGTGGTGGGGCCGCGCAGCTGTCATTGTTCGTTAATCCTCGACTGGCCGCTGGGGTGATCGGCACACTGGCGTAGGGCCCCAAGCGGAAAAAAAGAAAGAACCGAATCCCTGGTGCCGGGCCTTGGCCCGGGGGGTTACCGGCCGGACCCCGGAGACCGCTACAGGCTTGTGGTTGCCCGAGTTGTCTGAAGACGGGGAAGTGACAACATTCGTGCTTGTCATGTTGCAATCGGGCGACAAATACGATTTGCGTTAAGCTTGAGTGGTCTTGATGTCTCTCACACCACCTACATTGGTCGCGAGAATTGCTGGTATCAGAGAGAGGGGATGTTGAGGCGGTGCCACGTCCGCAGCCCTCAGGTAGAATTGGGCGCATGTTCCAATTAAGCTGAGACCGTACAGCACAAGCGTCTGGTGGGCTCTGGTTCGAGACTCCGAGACTTGAGGAAGCCTTCGTTGTGCCGGAGTTCGTGTAACGGAGTAAGATTGCGACCGCCGGTCAAGGCGACTGCAGGAAATCATGTCTGTTGAAAGAAAGCGTTCAACGTCTGTTGAAAGAAAGCGTTCAACGCCTGTTGAAAGAAAGCTTTCAACTAACCGGCCTAGCTTAGGGAACGATAATGATTTAGTGTCAGTTGCGGTGTCAGTTGCGGTGTCAGTTGCAGGCTACGTCAAAACAAACCGGCCGGTGACGGTTGGGTGATGCCGGAGAGAAAACCGCATCTTAAGTATCCAAGCGATTATGTGACGCTGTTCCAGTCAAGCACAAGAGTCCATTGCGCCCCTCAGCCCTGTTTCAGAGGTCGAGATATTGGACGGAAACCTGGATTCGAGTTGGGCCGTGTTACAACGCTATTGCCCTGACGGCGATGAGCGACGACCGCCACTAAAGGATTTGCAGAGGGCCGAGCGGTGGCCCCGAGTTGGTGAACTGGGGCTGATCCAGACATGAGACACTTGCAAGTGTAAACTAAAGCGCGACCAAGTTATCTATATAAGGGGCTTCCCGCCTCCTCCATCCACCCTCATTTCATCTCCAGCATCAGCAACAGTTTCCACTCAACACCTCAAACAACCAAACAACACACATCCTCAACCTTTTCCAAGCACCACTTTCCACAACCACCAAAATGCAGCTCTCCGCCGTTTTCACCATCCTGGCCGTCGCCATGACCGCTTCTGCCCTCCCTTCCGAGGGTGGCCACGGCAGTTCCGAGGGTGGCCACGGCGGTGCTCCCGGCGGCGACGTCGAGGCCACCCTCGCCAGCTGCAACAGCGACAGCAAGAACGTCTGCTGCAACAAGGGCAACCTCAACTGCGTGGTCGCCGCCCTCGGCAAAAACTGCGAGGGTTCCTCCTACTGCTGCAAAACCGGGGAGACCGAGGTGAGCACAACACCCCCACCCCAAACACAATTACTCGGCCTTCTCTCTCTCCCCAAACCCAAACTTCCCGCAAAAGAATACAACTAACACATGTCACACTCCCAGGGCGTTCTCGTCAACCTCGATCTTCTCAGCTGCAGCAAGCTCGGCTAAACGAACAACACCCTCCGCCAAAAAGCGTCACCGAGGTTCACCACAAAGAAAAGAAGGGATGGCGCGCCAACAATGAAAACAACAAAAACAACTGTACCAACGCCCAGGCAGCCATCCCGACGACAACGACGCAAAAGCCCAGGGAGTTCCGGACAGGGGTACATAGCCCCGAGGGGCAAGCTTTGTTCTGGGGGGTGGTGGGCACAGGGGCCTTCGGGGGAGATAAAATAATTGTCGGCTTTTTTATTACATTCTTTCTCTGGTTTTGTTTCCTCAGGCCTGGGGGACTCTACTAGCCACGCTCGTTTTATGGAGATAGGTATCTTAATCTAATACTGTTGTGCCGGCCATCTGCTTGTTCTGGTTGTTTTCTTGTGGTGATGATTGCCTGATCATCGAAGTCTTCTTCAGTGGTCCGAGTTGGTGGTGGGTGTGGAATGACTTGCTAAACCAACTGCTTTAAAACACGGCTGCCTCCAAGACACCTCTTCGAATGAAGGAGACAACAACACATGCACACTGCATTTGGAACGGCATGTGAAAAGGCAACGATGCATTGAGGTAACTGCAGTTCTGACCATATAGAATGGTTAACTTTGGCATTTCCTGCTCCATCTGGCGCCGGCAGCACAGATGCCGGCTTCCGCCATCCAGGGTGCCGTTCCAAAAATTTCCAAATGCACGTTGCTGTGAACTCTGGTGTCCCCAGATATGTCTGGGAAATGCCACTGCCCTTGTGGTCTTGTTAATCTTTGACCTCAGTGGCAGTGCCGTTCATGCAACACCGTTCATGTCGACGCCGTTCATGTCGACGCCGTTCATGGTGACGCCGCCCATGTCAACGTTGTTCGTGTCGAAGGCGTGGACTGTCTTGTCGCCGTTGAAGTTGTTATCGGCGAGCCAATCAGCAGTCCACCACGGGCGGTGCTGGAATGTCGCGATCTCCAGCTGCTTCGCAATCCCCTGTTTGTTCTTGGCCCTCTGCTGCGTCTCCGGCGACGTGGCGTCGTAAACCGGGCCAACAATCCTGTGGTATTCACGACGGGCGGGCCCCATCTCCCCCACCCTCCTCAGCTTGTCTGCGGCAATGAAGTCGTGGTTGGGCGGGATACCGCGCGCGAGCTGAACCAGCGGTGTCGGTCTCCAGTCCCTGTCCGACAGCCACGCTGGTCTCGCGTCTTGGGTCTCGTAGGCCGGGATGATGCCGACACACTCCCAGTCGACAACGGCCGTGAGCTTGAATGTGACGGGGTCTAGGAGGAGGTTGTGCTCTGAAAGGTCGTCGTGCCAGAGGATGCCAACATCTTCCGGCCCATTATCGTGCGGAACAAGGCGCGGCACCAGCGCCTTCAGTTGGTCGAACAGCTCGTACACGCGGTCCTTGTTGCGTTCCAACTCTCGGTCGTTTTCGCAGTACCATGCATCTCCCTCGACGGGAGAGAGGTTCCGGATCCGCTTTCCGAGGAGCTCCATGCGCATGTCGACCAACTCTCGCGTTGTGTCGAAGGGTCCGCGTGAGCCGGGGTAGTACACCCGCTTGTCAAAGAAGAAGTCCTGGGCGACGATGCGACCGAGCACAAAACGACCGCCAGGACCGATGTCCTTGTCTATGACATCCGTGCCGTTGCTGAGCTTGCCAAAAACATCTGTATTGTTGATGGGCTTGTCCACAACATCCGCGCCAATGCTGGGCTTGTCCACAGCATGCGTGCCATTGCTGGGCTTGTTCATCGGCGAGATCTGGCGAGGAAGTACTCGGTCGGCAACGTCAGCGAAGTAAAGGCTACCAAACTTGCTGAATCGCAGAGCAACCAGCTGTTTGGTGTGGGCGGCCAATTCGGCAAACACCTTGACCCTGGCGGCGTCGGGCATGCCGTCCCACAACTTGCGCAACGGCTCGCCGGGCATCATATCCATCAGAATCCACTCGTATCCCAACTCGTTGTTGTCGCTTGACGAGAAGGCAATCACTCGCGGAATGGGCATTGTCGTGTGTCGGCGGACGTACTCCATCGTGGCAATCTCGCTCTCGGTCTTGAAGAAGGGCTCGACGGGGATCGAAACTCGGAAGATGTAGGCCTTCTTCCAGCTCGGGTGGGTAAGACTGTACAGGCGGTTGAAGGTGCCCTTTGCAAAGTACTGGATCTCGGCGTCGGCAAAGTCGGGGAATTGGCGCACAAGGATTGCGCGAATGCTGTCAATCCAGGCATCGTGGTCGTGTTCGTTGGGCCAGTACCGCTCAAGGTAACCTTCCTCTTCCTGGCTTCTCCAGTAGAGGTGGAGGTTTTCGGCAGGCGGGTTCAACTGGCGAGAGTCGGACACGCGAATCGGAAAGTCGATGTTGGCGACTTGCGAACCCATTATTGCGGCACGCCGGCGATGGGTTTCTGTTAATGATTGACGACGGTGCCTCGGTTTGTTCGGGGCTTGGAGGTGTCAGCACTAGAAAGCAATCGTGATGCAAAGAAGGAGCAACTCCTGGAGCTATTAATTGCGAGTGCTGCAATTCTTTGAGTGCGATGTTCCTGGGCCAGGAAGGAACTGGCAATGCAGAACTGGTAGCTCTTATACTCTGGAACGCACCTTCCGCACATTCGTGTGACGGGAACTCGCGGCTTATCGCGTTTAAAGCTCTGATTTGCTGCTTCACCCCCCGAAGTTGTCCGTTGTTGGCAAGTACAAGGGGGTGGAAGGTCGTAGAATGCCCATCATGAGACGGAAACCCAAAACACCAACAGAGATTTCCTCCTCGCCATCGTGACACGGGATTTGGAGGCCTGAAACTCGCTCGCTTTGAGTTAACTACTTGTCACACCTGTATGAGCTGGCGATCTTCCTATGACTGGATGTACACCAATAAAGAAAGCTTTGAACTCGCTGTTGAAGACGTTGGCGTTGACAACCAAAGCCGAGAGTACAACTTGACAAGTGGTATGACGAGCCTTTGTCTACCACTTGGGAAACCACGAAAATACGCTAAAATTTATCATCTATTATCAACACGACCTTATTCTGGACACGAATTCTGGTTTCACTGTTTAGGAGGTAGTCAAGGTGGGAACATGGAAAGCTGTGGTATCGCTTCTTGTGGTTTTCCGTTGACAGCCGTGAGTCCGTGACCGTTGACCTCACCTAATATCTCCCGCTCCCGCATTCCAAGTGCTGCCAAACTCAACCTTCAGGCCAACTTTCGAACTTTCAGTCTCATTTTCCCGCATCACACCAAACCAAAACATCACCATGTTCGACATTGCAGGGGCGCGGCCGCAAGTGTGGAGGATTGCATGCACGTGCACCTCTTCAGTCTTCGCAAAGCCACAGCACTTGTCGCTCACCGCCTGAGCTGCGACCAGCACTCATTTCTGACTCGGGAACCGAGCCAAGCAGCCACCCATCACCATGAGCACCATACCCCAAGCCAACATTGAAGAGGCTACAAGTGTCATTCTCCAAGCCAACCTCTCGCGCCTTGAACACAAGGTGCTTGTTGACTTTGTCGAGAAAGCAGTTAGCCCAGAGCTCGCTGCATCCGAGGTCTTGAAGCGGGTCAATTGCAATGCGGACCGTCCCGTCGAGGAAGTCTTGCGCGGCTTCAAGAACGACTGGCAACGGTTGGTTGCAACCGGTAGGTCGATAAAGCACCAGGCTTGTCCGGTCTTGCCCAGGCCTGCCCGTTGCTGAAAGACGTCGCCGCAGTTGCTCGAAAAACGCCGGATCCCAGCCATACTTCCGCTTTCAAGGAATTGATCTATCGTCGCGATCAGTCCCGGTGCTGCCTCACACCCTCCGGCGGCCAGCAACTCGCTCCACCGGTCCCAACATTCATCCTCCCGCCCACGTTATTGCATGTTCTTGAGGTAAACTCCCTTCTGTGACGACGTGCCGTTGCCATTCATATCATGTTAATCGGTTTCCCGTGGTGGTTTAAAGCATGATGTCTCTCGCTCGCTCATGGACGCTTTCATGACGCCATCAGGAGTGTCCCGGTTGCGAGACATGCTCACAGACACGAGTGATCAGGGCTTGCTTGCCAACACCTGGCTGCTGGCTCCGGGAGTGAGCCACGCCTTTCGAGCGGGCCATCTTCAGGTTCAGCCTCGCCGTGCAATCACTTGGAACGAATTTGACCCGGCGGTACATACAAAGGGACCATCAAAAGCCGAGGTAAGTTACAGTATGTTGGACGCCTCATCTTCTACCTTGCCGTTTGTTGAACGAGCGTTGCTAGTACTTGATCTTGAGACTATCCCCCGAACCAAATACGCAAATTCTCTTCGCCGACGGATCCCCCTATGATGACGGCGCCTGCTTCCTGCAGACCGAGGACCCGCAACAACTCCCTCTCCCGAGCCCGTTTCTCTTCCGAGCTCATCACGGACTCGTCAACGCACTCCATAACTTCCGTATAGAGGAGCGTATTGTCACCGAAGGCTTGCCCCCTCCACAGACACCCTGTGAGTTCCCGCCTGCTCAATGCACCCAAGTTCGGCCCGGTGCTAACTGGTACCGCTGTCTCTCCCGCTCCGCAATCCAGCGTTTCTCAGCCCCCAAGTCCAGGTCATGTGTCGCCGCCTCTGGCACCTTTTGCCCAAGTTCATCCGCACTTTCTGCTATCGCCGCCTCCTAGACATGGGGAAGTCCCGATACCCGCAAGAAATCTCCTTCGTGGTGCACCGGTTGCCCCTTGGCCTTTACGCCAAGAGATGTGACCGTACTCAAGACAACGAGCCCAACGCGCTTCGGCTCCTCGAGCGAGAGGCGCCATCTATCCCTGCACCGCGCCTTATCGACACTTTCCAAATCCCCGCCACGGACGGCGGCGGCGACGACTGGTTTATTATGACCGGGCTGCCCGGTCTCCGGGTCCACCACGTTCTCCACCGCATGTCCTACGCGGAGCGCGATCAGCTCGCCGACGATCTACGCCGCGTGCTGGACCGCATGCACCGAATCCCAAACAGGACGCCCTACGCTTTTGCCAACGTTTCGGGAGGCACTATCACCGACCGCCGCGCCTCAGGCCCCGATGGGTGCGGCCCGTACAACAGTGAGGCCGACCTGAACTCACACCTGGCAAAAGGCGTTGAGAAATACCTGAAGCAGGACCTGCCGAACGCGTTTTCGCGGGCTCACAAGTCGGTGTTTACGCACGGCGACCTCTTTTTCTCCAATGTGCTCGTCGATGGCGGCCGCCTGTCGGGCATTGTGGACTGGGAGAATGCCGGGTTTATGCCCGAGTACTGGGATTTCACCAAGGCCATGTGGGCGTCGAAGCTGGACAAGGATGCGCACGCCGTCTACCGCCGCATCTGGGGCCACAGGTTCGACGAGGAGCTGGAGGTGGAGAGGTGGCTTTGGCGAGTGTTTCCATTCGGCGGGCCGTAGGTGCAGGTATTCGGACGTAGTCCGCTGGAACATGTAATGAATAAACCTCTTCACAGAAGTAAAGCCCTCATCCCATTCCAGCTGCTGGCCCAATTCCAGCTGCTAGCCCCAGCCACCCCCCACCCCCCCCTTTTCCTAACCACCCCCTCTCAAAACACCACCTCTCCACCGTCTCCACCCCACAACTAATCTCTATCACCGCCACCGCGAAATCGTCCACCACGCGCGGCGCACCGCCCTCTAAGATCCGCCACGCCTCCAGGCTCTGCACCACCGCCCACGGCGACGCCTCACACCACCCCCCATCGCACCCCCCGCGCCCCTCCCGCAGGACCTTTAGCCACGCATACCCCGACGCCGCCTCCTACAGACGAGATGGGATCAGGTATAAGAGAAGCTCGATCTGCGCTGTTGCTGCCCGTCTTCTCTCAAAACCACAAGTCGAAGCACCCAAAACCCGTCCAATAAATCACACATCACCATTGACAAATCCGCAATGGCCCCCAACACCATCTCATTGAATGTTCCTTATATCGAGGCCCTCCACAAGAAGCCTTACCCAGCAATGTCGCCCCTCCGACCTGAACTCAGCCAGGCAGGCAGAACTGTCGTTGTCGCCGGAGGCTCGGCGGGAATTGGCTTTGCCATTGCTAGGGCCTTCCTTCAAGCCTCACAGTCGCATGTCATCCTCACCGGCCGGCGCGAGACTGCCCTCACAAACGCCGTGTCCCAGCTCAAAACCGGGACCAAGGCTGGAACGGCCATCAGCAGCTTTGTCTCCGACATGTCCGACCTCCAAGCTTCGGAAAGGCTGTGGAGTGACTTCAGCGAACAACTTAGGGATTGCCGTCGACGTCCTTGTCCTCAATGCCATGAGCGTCGGCGAGGGAGGGCCACTGCTCCACACCAAGTTGGAGCCCACTTGGAAGAGATTCGAGACAACTGGCCATTGTGGCATTCTCTTACGGTTCTGCCTCATAGGATCACCGAGAGCGACACCCTCAAAGTAACGGTCTTTCAGGTATGCCCCGGGGAAGATGACATTTGTATTTGATATACGGACCACACAGTTGCACAAGAATGGTCGCCCTTTGCAAGGACTCTAGCTGGGGTACACGTCCTCTTCCGAATTGATGCCGATGTGCCAGCCTCTTAGCATTGCTTTAGCCCACGCAAGGTAGAAAATGCCAGAGCAGTTCCCCTCTATATGGCTGAAGAGCGTCGTGTTTGCTATAGCGCAAGTAGAATTCAATATGATTCCTGACTTCGATCTTACTCTCCGGCTCTGAATGTGCGCTGACTGACCCCGAACCCTTTTCCTGACTCTAGCACGCGAAAACCACGGGACCTGTTGTTCTGTCAGCTCGCCTTTCCTTTTCACTTATAACATCCGACCTACCGGGAACAGTGTAGTCAGCCGGATACGGCAAGTCGTTCTCCCAGATCTGGACCAGGATACCCGGGTCGGCGTTCTACGGACTTGTCAGCTCGACTAATCGCTCAAGGACGCCGAACGAGAAGAACCTACGCAGTAGGCTCCAGGGAAGGAGACAGTCTTAGGCGTCTTGCTGGCAGTGCCGCCAGAGACTCGGATCTGGGCGCATGAGAGCTACGTTAAAACGTGTCAGCCGTATCTCAGGTCAAGGACGAGCGAGGTTTTCGAAGTTACTTACGTAGAACTGGGCACCCATGGGTTGAGAGGCGGAGTGGAGGGCGATAAGCTCGAAGCGCAAGAGGTAGTCTCCGTCCTCGATGCACTCGGGAATAGTAACGGTCTGAATACCCTCGTCTGCGATCTGGGAAAATATTAGAGGACGCATCGCGGACATGAATATAATCCAAAACGTACCAATTTGTCGACACCCCATACCTCTGAGAGGAGGCAACTTGGTTAACAAGAAGCTGTATGAGAGAGAGGCTGAAGTGACTCACTGTTCTCGTAGCCCACCTCGCTAATCTTGAACCAGCCGTCCCCAGGGCCAGCGGCGGGGTTGTTGGTGGCATCGTCAACTTTCTTGAGGTAGGCCATGACGGGTCCCTTGGGGAACGGATTATTAGTTACTGGTGTGCCTGAGGTCCGAGATGGAGGTGGAATTTCGTACATGGTGACTTGAGGCGATGATCTTGTTGTCTGAATACTCATCCGGACCAGTGCCTATGGCAAAAGGTTAGCTTCGCACGTTGCCGAGGCCTGCTTGGATCTTAGGAGCTAAGCACGTACTGCCCAACTCGTGGAGCCACAGTCCCGTGACCTGCGATCCGGCTTGCACCTCGATCACATCTGAGGAGCTCCTCCATTTCTTCACTGGCGAACCACTGCAGGCGATGGAGTCGGTCGACACGTCTTGAATCGGCTAAAAGCAATATCGAGTCAGCGTCCCGTGAGGTTACCACTGACTCGGCTCCAGCTATAGCTCGATGGAGGAGAAGGAACTATACCGTGTTGTCGTTATCGGGCATATATATCCCCTTGCCCATCGCCAGGCCGTTCACAGCTTGCATGATGGTGTGGGCTGAGGCCACGGAGGCCGCGGCAACCACGGACTGAATAACAGAGAATCGCATGTTGAACACAGGTGGTGTTGATCAAAGAAGCTGGTAAGACTTAGCGTCCAAAAACAAAGGAGCTTCTAGAAGGCAACAGAGAATAGAGTACTCTTATATACTTCACGTTTGCCGCTCTCCCGCGGGACGGGGACGAGACGCTAGATGGTAGAGACCCATGTTCCGGAGTGGTGAGAACGGGTGGGATATTGGACGCTTGCCTGTGACGATCGATTTAATTAAAACTTTAGTAATTAAGTGGCCTTCATGTAGCATCTATCCCCACACTCGCTGAGTTTCTCGGATCAAGAAGCGAGACGTCCCCGACGGCCCGGAAACTTAACGCGCCGTCCCGTCTACGGCGGGCCAAAACCAGGCAAGATAGACCCCCCCGCATCGCAGCAAGCTCCACACGCTGAGGTTGGATTCTGCGGGGTGAGCGACACAAAGGGTACGGAGGGTACCTACGGTTCGCCTTCGTTACTTGTCCCTGCCTGCAATATCCTTGTCGATGACGATCTGAAGGTGACCACCCGCGCTCCACGGACCGTCAGCTACCAAACAACTCCTTTATAGAGTGGGTCAGCCCAGTGCCTTGGAACTCTGCATTCGGCCCTTTGGCCTTTGATAGCCGTGGCTGGCTCGGCCTCCGCTCCGAAAATTGAAATAAGGGGGGCGCTACACCTAACACGTAACGAGACAAAGGAATCAGAAGAACGGCGTGCTCGGCGCTGCTGGTCCTTGTGCCGTCCTCGTAGATATGGTGAGTCTTAGCCAGGCCGTCGACTGGCTTGACTCTCACACTGATGACAGGTTCCGTGTCTGTCGGATTGTAGCCTGACAGATAGATGCACAGGGCTGGTCCCATCGTTTCGGTGCCTGTGATTTCATGAGTTTTCTTTTAGCGTTCCGGGATAATTAAGAAGCGGGCGAATGGGTCGTATATAAATTTCTACTATCGACTCGATTGCGCCGACTTTCGACTCCATTGGTCGGGGTTGTCGAACAAAACGTGTTTTTGGTACAGTGGGTGATTTAAGGGTCACTGCAAGCTGGGAACTATTGTTCGGCGCGGGCAAAGGGAAGAAGTGGTGGGGATGAGCACTGCAGGCGTGAACGGTGAGGGGAAAGTAGGGTTTGTCTATTCTATTCTATAACCGACCATTATTATCTTTTATCGTCATCCAAGAAGCCGCTTGCTCGAAAGTACTTGTACATGAAATCAATACCCAGCCAGCTTACTGAGCTACACCCTGCCGAAAAGGCCCTTTGGCGTCGTGGCCTTAGTGGCGAACGCCAGGACACCGCCGGCCAAGCAGATGACGCCGCTGAAAATGCTCGCCTGAAGAAACCCTCCATACCTGTCCAGCAGCACCCCATTCACGGGGGGCCCGATGAGAGACGCAGTGGAGGCCATGGCGATTCCCATGCCCATGTAGGTGCCGAGATTGCGGGGGTCGTCTGTGCAGATCGAGAGGGCAGCCGTCGCGCCTGAGATGATGGTGCCGGACGAAAAGCCAAAGACAATCGCGTAGACCACCAGCCCTGCTGTGTTGACGGCGCTGTTCATGCACAGCACGACAATTCCCGTGGATACGGCTCCAACCCCAAGCATGTTGAGCTTCCCGAACCGATCCGCCAACACGCCGGGAATGATGCGCCCAAAAGTCGAGGCGCCGTTGACAATGGCCAACAGGTATGCCGCCAGCGTGGGTTCGATGCCCCTCGAGACGGCGTATGTGGGGAGAAAGAAGAGCGGCGTGTACATGCCAATGAAGCCGCAAAATATGGCCGCAATGAGCATCAAGAACGTGGGCTGCTTAAACGCAGCGCCGATAAAGAAGTTTGTCTCCCGCGGCGGCAGCCTCGCCTTGAGAGTAAAGCTCGCAAAGGCCAGCAGTGGCGTCACGACAAAGCCCATGACCCTGACCGACCACCCAAACCCAAGCGGCGAATCATTCAGCATCTTGGAAAAGGCAATCGGAAAGACGATGCCGCCGATCGAGCTCCCCGAAACCACGATCCCGATCACAGCGGCCCTCTTCTTGTCGAAATACTGCGCCACGGCGGCGAAGGCGGGGACCTGCAGCATGCTCATGGCCAAGCCCGTCAACACACCTTGCGCAAGCATAAATTGCCAGTACTGCGTGCAAAGGCTCGTCATCATGAGCGCAAAGACGTACAGCACGGCGCCGGGGCGGATAACCCACGACCCGTAGCGGTCGAACAGCGGGCCGGCGATGGCGCCGCCGGCGAACTGGACAAAGGCCATGAGCGAGCCGATCCAGGCGATGTTGTCCGAGGTTTCGTCGCGCAGCTGGTTGGCCATGTAGTAGGCTTGGAACACGCCGAAGCTGTTCATGAAGCCCAGGCAGGAGAAGAAGATGCAGGCCGCTCCGGCGACGGCGAGCCAGGCGCGGGCCCCGCCGTCGGGAGCCGGGGGGAAGGCACCCGGGGCGAGGTTGGCCGGGAGGGGAGTGGCCGATTCGGTGTCGGAGGTCGAGTCAACTGGGTTGGGGTCCTTTTTCTCATCTTCGGGTCGGAGGGCCGGCGACCCGGGGAGATGGTCGGAAGCGGCCATTGTGGTCAATGTGGTGTAAGTGTTTGTTGCTCGGAATTTCGGATGGTTGTTGGCCGAAATTGATATGTCGTGAATCAAGGGAAAAGAGCAAACAGCGGAAGATGGGTCTGAATAAGGTCGGAGTTGGATATTAATATCGGCCCTACCCAGAAGACAGAAGCCCGGTGGGATGGTTAAGGTGCGGTGAAGCTGGAGCTGGAAAAGATAGGGCGGAAAGTTTATCAGATGAACGGCAGCCAAGACAATTATAGGTCAAGCCAACGGCCCCCTGGGCCCCTAGCAAGCACCACAATCGGCTCCGAGGTTGGGTGTGCCACGACATGCTAATAGACCGACTCGGGCTCGGTGCTCGGGGTCGGCGTTAATGGTGCAATCGACCAATCACCTACGAGGTGTGGGCCTTCCTGCGGCGTGGAGGGTGCCCGAGTCCTTCAGTCCCACAAAATGCCGATTGTTGCTTGTTGAAAACACAAAAGCCGCTCATTCCCTCCCAATGCTCCCATCTCCGAAACATTGCCCGAGAATCGCTTCTGTGTGTAAATCGGACGACCTCGGCGTGACTCATTGAATTTTTGTCCCCGACAGGGAATTCAAGACGATGGAGCCAGAGCGGCGGCGTCGGCGGCCAGCGGTGTAAGTTGGGCAATGGGCCCGGATCTCCCCCCCTTCGGAGTTCTGATCACCGTGTTTCACGGATTCCGAGTCTTCTTGCTCTTCGTTGCTCGGTGCCATTGTCCGGCCGACCTCCGCTAACAAGTGAACCCGGAACCAATAGCTCGTGCATTCTTTGCAGAAGGCGCAAAATCAAGTGCAACAGAGAAGTGCCATGCAGCAATTGCACAAAATCCAAAAATGCCGAGTGCATCTACAGGGACGCTCCGCGGGCCCCTGCTCAAACTCGGCGGCAGGGTCGTTCTGTCGAGAGCCGCGAGACAAGTCAGACAAGTCTGGCCTCGGCACCCGACGCGCCGTCCGCTTTAAGTCCATTAAGTCCGAGCATTAGCACTCCGTCCACTGCCACACCCAATCATCAGTACCATGACCCATCTCGGCCAACAACTACTGCCACCAACCGCACCGCCGATTTGGTTGCTCGCACTGGCAGCCATGCCAGGCCCGCCAGAAGCCAAACGGTGCCAGAGCAGGGCCATCAGGCCGTGTCATCATCGGGCCCAAGCTCGACCAACACGCCCGTGTCGACCTTCACCAAGAACTCCCGCGTCGAGACAAGGACGGTGAACGTCTCTGGGAACTTCTATTTTCACTCCGAACACCGCTTGGCCAGCGCACCCCAGGCTGTCACGAGGTGTGTCACACACAAGACACGCTTGTTTGGCCAAAGCCATTGGGTCAACGCCCTCGCCCTGGTAATGAAACCCCCCCCGACCCGACATAGCAGAAGGAGTGACCACTAACGGCGCGTCTAGCTCAATGACATGTTTGATGTCATTGAGCGCCACCTACGCGACGACACGTCCACCGTTTTCAAAGTAGAGAAACGATGCAAATCTATTGCTAGAATCATCAAATCTCGTCGGGCACCCCCTTGGCCCTGTGCACCAACCCCCGAGCTGCCCGCGAGGGCCGTTGCCGACGCTCTGATCGAGCGCTACCTGGGTACGAGCGAAACTGTCTTCCGAGTCCTGCATATCCCCAGTTTCCGGCGTGACTACGAGAGCGTCTGGGACCCCGGCAGTAACCCAGACCCTGCGTTCTTGGTCCAGCTGAAACTCGTCCTGGCCATCGGTTCCTCAACCTACGATTCCGACTTTTCCTTACGCTCCTTTGCCACGCAATGGGTGTACGAAGCGCAAACATGGCTTTCGGCTCCTGAGTTCAAGTCCCAGCTGGGCATCCCGTCCTTGCAGACCAACATACTCTCATTAATCGCCCGCGAAGCAACAGGTATAGGCGAGGACATGGTTTGGGCCAACCTCGGGGCCACACTCCGCATCGCAATGTACATGGGCCTGCACCGGGATCCAGCCGGCCTTGGGCCTAGGATCACCACACCGCTGGTAGATGAGATGCGGAGGCGCTTGTGGAACACAATCCTCGAGCTGGCTCTGCAGTCGAGCTTGACCTCGGGCGGGCCACCACTGGTCAGCCTCGACGAGTTTGACACGGAGCCGCCGGGAAACTTTGACGACGACCAGCTACCCGGCCAAGACGGCGAGGACCCCGTCCCCAAGCCCAACGGCCAATTCACCCAGATGACCATGGCCATTGCGCTTCGCAGCATGTTACCGCAACGCCTGGCTATCGCCAGATACCTCAACGACCTCTCCTCTCACGGAACTTACGGCGAGACCCTCAAACTCGATACCGAACTCCGCAAAGCATACAAGAACATGACCCAAACTCTCCAAGCCAGCAGATCCCAGTTGCGATGCCCCTCCAATCTCGAGCTCCGCGCGGTCGATCTCATTATTCGTCGTTACTTTCTTGCCCTCCACCTCCCCTTCTTCGCGCCCGCTCTCGAAGAGTCAGCCTTTGCCTTCTCCCGCCGCGTCATAGTCGAGTCCGCCCTCCGGATCTGGCGCGCCGCGTTTCCGCTTCCCCTCTCCGCGTCCACCACCTCGGACGATCTCCTCACGCGCATCGCCATCAACGGATCGGGTTTCTTCCACACCGTGGCTGTCCAGGCGTTTGTCGTCATCGCCGTCGAGCTCAAGACACTGATACAGGAAGAAGGGATTCTTGGCCTCGGGCCCGTGGAGTTGAGGCCCGACTTGATGGCGGCGCTGCAGGATTTCAAGCTGTGGTGTTGGAAGTCCATGGAGACGGGCACGACGAACACCAAGGGGTATCTGATTGCTTGTATGGTCTGTGCACAGATGGAGGCGTTGCAGAGAGGGATGGGGGAGGAAGAGGCGATCGCGTGTGAGGTCAAGGCTGCGGAGGAGGCCGAGGATAAATGTCTAGTGTTGTTACAGGGGATCGAGGCCAAGAGTCGTCAGCCTCAGGGGGCTGTTGAAATTGATGGGGCAGGGGGGGGGTTGGATCTGACCCCAGAGTATGGGGCGGAGGATTGGGATTATATGGTGAGTGACCATGCGCCTTGTATCGTGACGGGAAAATGGTACTGACGAGCCATAGGCGTCGAATCTCATGTTTGATTCGGTTGGAGTAGACCCTATGAGCTGGATGTTTCAGGGGCTTGGCTGATGGACTTTGAGCTATGTAAGACTGCGGAGTGGGTAAGGAGGTTTACATTGTACTATTCGTTCTGGCACCCGCATTCTGGGAGAGGCAAAGCTTGTATATGCATGACGCTCTGCGACACAAGTGTTGGATTATGATTTACACCCCACCCCGCTTTCTCTCTGTTCAGTCCAATGCCTCAAACTCTTCCGGCAATTCGGTCTCCTCAACCCACGATTTGATACCGTCGGCCAACAACTCTGGCATCTGCAAGTCCCACGCGTGCACCGCCTCCTTGACCACAACCGCCCGACTCTCCACATTCCCACTCTTTTTCCAAACCTCACCCATTCTTTTCGTCATGTCAACCTGATCCTGCTTCCCCCCGGCAACAGCCAAACACCTGACCCGATCCACCGCCCGGATCTCCTCCCACCCAATACCCAGAATGCTGCCATACACCTCCTGGACGAGCGTCCACCGCGTATTCGCGCACATCTCCCGCCGCAACGCCTCGTGGCGCCGCAGTCCGAGCCGGCGACACATCCACCAGTACACGCCGTCGGGCATCACCTTGTTGACCAGGAACAGCCCGTAATACAGCACCCACGTGTGGCGCGCGAGGAACGCGTTGACGCCGCCTCCAACAAAGGGCGTGGCGCCGCTGAGAAAGGCCGAGAGACACAGCTCTGGGTAGCGGCGCGCCAGGTCGAGCGCGACGAACCCGCCCATCGACATGTCTGCGACGTGGGCCCTGCCGCCGTCGCGGGCGTGGGCGCGGATGAGGCACGCGACGCGGTCGGTTATGGAGGGGATGGTGGCAGGGGTGAGCGCGGAGGAGCGGGCGTGGCCGGGGAGGTCGGGTACCAGGACGTGGTAGGACTGTAAGTGTGGAGTGACGAGGGCTGATTGGAGATGGGAGGAGAGGGCGCCGTGGAGGAGGAGGATTGTCGGTGCGTTTGGGGAGGGGGGGGATGGCGGGAGTGAGAGGTGGAACATTTCTGCTTCTGCTTCTGCTTCGGCTTCTTCTTGCCCTTGGGAGGGAGTTGGGTCGCGTGTGTTTATCGCCATGGTGACTGCTTCATCCAGCTTGTGATAATTCCAAGGAATAAATTTTATAAGATGAGAGACTAGACAGAATGTTTGTGATTGAGCTGAACAGATCTCGTTCTCGGCTGTGTGGTGCTCAACCAACCCAGGGAGCAAGTCGGTGAGTTCTTATCCTCAAACTTCACTGAAGGATTTTGTCACCTGACAGCCAAGGGTCAACGGGAGACATGATTGGGCGGTCGTTCATCAATGCCCCTGGCTTCCGGCTCCCTTTTGCCGTTTGACAAACTCGGAAGTTGCCTTTTGCGGTCGGATCCTTCTCCGGTCTGACACTAAAACCCGAATCTCAAAGACTCAAACTGTGATCCAAAAACGGCGGGGCCGCCTTGGTCGGCGTCGGAGGACGGTCATGGTGCCACGCAGTGGTCTGCTGAATCTGGGTCTTTTACCGTACGAGATCTTCTTTGCAACTTCGCTTTCCGGAGGATCTTCTTCATCCATTGCCGTCTACCCCGGTCCCCACTCCGGAAACTCCTCTGGCCTCACTTCCATCAACAAGCTCGCGCCGAGGTTGAGGTCTACCCCCGATCTTACCCCCACCCTTGCCATTTATATGTGTTGGCGCCAGTGAGACACACGCTGCAGCAGTCTGGGTACTCAGTGGATAGGCCCATGTTATTCCATGTGTGGCCGCCAGCAGCGCCATTACAACCAGTCAGACTTCCCGTGCCACCGCCGTGGGACTTTGGAACTAGCGACGAGACCCAAATCACTACCGGAGAATGTTGAGGCCAAGAACTGTTTTGAGAACCAGCTTGTTCTTTCCAAGTAATATTCCCACGCTAACATTTGGGTCAAACAGGGGGCAACTTCTCATCCCATCGTGCAGTGTTCGACACTGCCGATGACGTGACTGCTCTGAAGGCTGTGTGCCCCGGCACTATCAGCAGCTCGGTCCTCCCAACGAAACGGGAACCACCTTTCCCCGGGAGATGGATTCACGCTTTCTTTTCCACGGCCCATGTCATGATCAAGTCCTAAATCCTCTCGGTGCTCCAGGTAGCATGGACTCTGAGATGGATGGTTTGTGACCGCTCTCGGAGGCTAGGGGACGCTTGGGCTGACCCGGCGGTGCAGCCTGCAGCCGGTCACATGCCCATCGTCATCACATGTCGTTACGAGCATATAAGGGCTCGTTGGGCTTCGGTTTAGTGTCGGGGGAGAGAGAGACTGCATCCGTGGTCAAGCGGTTAGCGAGCAGGCGTTTCCAAAAAAAAAAAAAAAACCCCTATCCCAAGTGCCCATGTTCAAGTCCTGGCTGCAGCGAAAATAATGT
>MU857060.1:0-13323 GCA_033296705.1 Chaetomidium leptoderma | reverse complement strand
ATGTGAAGAGGAGGATTTTCAAAAAAAAAAAAAAAAAGAAGAAGCACTGGTCTCTCCTCCCCCGACACGCGCCACACCCGAAGTAAAACCCCCAAGTGTCGAGGGGGTTTTCGTAGCCAGCTACCTCCTTAGGAGTTAGCTGGTGAGCTTTTTGTATTTTTCTCATCCTGTCCTATACTGGTCAATATGTTGTTGCTACCTTGATAATACCTTCGGGTGTGTTTGTCAAATATTTTAGCAGCGTAAAGGTTTTATGTAGCAGATCTATCTATTGCACTTAGTATCTTATAGGCTGAAATTCCGAACGATGCGTTGCGACGAAGAGTGCAGCGCGTCGCTGCGTGAGGGCGCTGAGGCGGCCCGATGAAGGTATCCCCATCTTTGCTGCCTCGGGTACGATACCCCGCCCGTCACTAACACGGCAACACTTCAACGCAAGTATGCTTTTTCCTACACATTGTTGACGATGCCATCACACATTTACCAAATACTTTACAGCCGCACTTTCAACTTCAAGTCACATCGCGACGCGCTAGAATTGCGGGAAGTGGCGAAGCGCACGATGCCTCGAGGCTGCCACGAGGCACTAATTCTCGACAAAACGGACCACGCCGCTCACCATTCACCATTCTGCATTCGACCAACCCCTCTACCCTCGTTGCGAGATACGCGCAGCATCTTCCCGCAGTGCACCACTAGCGGTAACGATCACATCAACCCGACAAAATAATCCCAATACTGACACAAGGCTCCCACGTGCCACCCGCGCATTTCGGCGTTCAATCCCTCGGCATCCAAAACCCCCGGCAAATACTTGCTCTCCCAGTCCCCGAGACTCCCGCGTCGCGAACACTCCCACCGGGCCTTGCAGAGCTCCCAATACGCCGGATACCACCCCGCCTGCTCCCACCCCAGAATCGACACAACCCGCGGGTTCGGACCGGCCGAGACGACGATATTCCGTGGGTGGAGACCGCCGTGCGTAAACACCACGGGAACGTCGTCCGGAAAGAGATGCTGCGGCGTGTACCGAAGCTGCCCGCCCGCGGCTCCGGCATGCCTGCTCTGCGAGATTGTCGCCGCCATCGAGACAAAGTAATCGTGGAATGTCGCCACGGTCGGAAACGGACCGGGCGGCGGAGCCCCGGCCATTGTACACCCCCGAAACACCTCATCCTGCAGCGGTCCATTGTCGACGCTCCCTAAAACGCAAACCATCAGCATCACCACCGTCTCAGCAAACACCCCCACATACAACTTGACCTTTTTCACGAAGACTTACCAACGAACCCAACACCCCCGACCCTCAACCGCCTCCACTCGGCCACCCACCCCCGAAGCTGGGTACAAACCGCCTCCCGCTCCGCCTCCGCCATCCCTTCCCACCGCTGCTCCAACACGTCCCCCTCGGGCAAATCCAAGTACACAAACCGCTCCCCGGTCCCGCCATCCCTGCGCCACCCAAACACCTCCGGCACCGGCATCACCCCGCCACCCGCCGCCGGCGACAGCACGGCCGGACGCATGAGCATCATGGCCTTGCCCTCGGCCGCCGACACCCCGCTGCCTTCGACGCCATACTTGACTAGCAGGCCGAGCGAGGGGAAGGGGACTAGTTTTGCCGCAGAACCACTGCTGCTGCCGCCGTCGTTGTCATTGTTGTTGTTGTTGTTGTTGATAATACCGAGGCGGGCGGCTTCGTCTCGGACTTGGGCGGGGGTGGGCAGGTCGGGGATGAGGCTGGGGAAGGTTGGACGGCGGCCGAAGAAGGTGGAGTGGGCGAATATGACGTTGTCGCCTGGCGGGAAGAGGGGGAGGATGGAGATGAGTTGTTGATGACTCTGGGTGGTCTGGGAGGAGGGGGTTAGGGGTGGATTTGGGGTGGGGGTGAAGGAGGGGGGGTTGAAGGCGGAGGTGGTTGTTGTTGTTGTTGTTGATGAGGTGGCGGTTGAGGCGGAGGTCAGGGTGAGGTTAGCGAGGGAGTCGTAGAGGGATTGGAAGGGGTCATGATGGAGGAGGAGTTCGGTTTCGTGGGGCGGTTGGTGGGGCGGTAAGGGGTGGGTGAAGCTGTGTGGGGCGTTGGCGAGCATGGTTTGCGGTTCAGGAGGGTAAATGGGGAGGAAGGAAAAGACACGGCTGTCCGATTTGGGATATGGCCTTGACTGACTGAAAACAGAGCAACAAGAAAATGAGAGGGAGAATGAAGAGTGAGTCCCGAAGCCTTGGTCATGGACGGTGAATTCACGTTGGGCACTTGTCACGCCAAGAATGCTGCCTAACCAACGATCGGCCTTCAACGCTAGAGAAGGACTAGGCCTGCTTTGTAGTTTGTCAGTTCTGTCAGTTTCAACGGGTTTATCGCGATTCTGCACCACACCTAGGTACTAATACCTATTAATTGGGTTGGGATATCAATGACCCCTTCATGGCATCAACCTGAGCGACCTACCCCAGCCAGCACTCTGAATTAGTCGGCAGAATTTGTCGGTCACACGGACAACCAACTTACACGGTCAACCAATTGACGCCGACTCTCACTGTTGCTAGTCGGGGCACTCCAAGTTTTGCCCTGCCTTTGCTATATCTCTGACTCGGAGTGCCGAGAGGCCCTCCGAGCCGAAAATGCGTGGACTAGATCTCTAAGTAAGGTACGAACAACCGGAATAGAAGCGGCAACAATGGTAAGAGTCGGCTCGAAGACGGACCAGAAGACCAGCTGCCATCCATCGACTGCGAAGGGGTTAGCTCGCTGCGTAATGTCCAAAGAAAGTATATATGGGTAGTAAACGGACAGCTGAAGTCCTCCGCGACCATCGTGTGGATATACGCGCACTTTATGAACGATGCCACTGCCGCACTATTCAGTTGCCACTCGTTAGAGACCACTGGGCTCCGTTGCAACATTGATGGATTCGGCCGATCCGGCCCGAACCCGAAGAAAACTCACAAAACGCCTAGGCTCATCACGGCTACCAGCCCAATCTTATCCCTTTGTTTGACCGGCAGACACCATATAATTTTCCAGGGCAAGAAAGCCAGGACCAGGTCCGCCACGCCAGAGTATGCTATGCTCTCGTTAGCCCTCATCGTTTTGAAGCAAACAATGACACGAACCAGCAAGGGCCATTGTCCAGTAAACCTTGACATTGTCATGCAAGCAGGTCCCCTCGATCTCAGGTCTCCAGGTCTTTTCCACAGGGCGACAGCTTATGAGAATCATAGTTATCGCAGTCACAAGCATGGCATTGAGGCTGACGATAATGCCCAGTATCCCTCTCCTTGTCCACTCGGTGCACCCCGAGGAGGATATTCGGAGGAGGAACAAAGCAAAGGACACCTTGGACCACACAGAGGCGATTATGGCGAGGACAGCTGCGAGGTAACTAAAGCGTAGCACAGCGGTGCGTGCTACGCTGTCGAGAAACTGGACGTGGCGGCCCAGGCCATGGGATTCTGCGGCGGTCAAGGATGCAGATGCAATCACGAGACATAGCTACAAGGTCGACACTATCAGCACCCTCTTGATCAAAGGCTGAGAGAGCGAAAGGTATTAGGTACCCATGACATCAGCATCAGGTAGTCATCCCACCACCACCGCATCCGCTTCCTCGCCCTGGCAAGAAGCTTTAATGCGATGAAGACTCCAGACACAGCGACCATGGACCACAAGGTCGCTAGAAAATCTCGCGCGAGCCATGCGTCGTCGGTAGCCGGCATCGAGGAGAGCAAACTCGCAGCTCAGTAGTACGGCTTGTCGTTTCGGGAGCTGTTCCTTGCGCTCGAAGTGTCTTCTCAAAGGATATTGCGACGTGCTCCGTACATGGTTAAAAGGTGATGACTCCCACGGTGTCCCACCTCTGGCCGGAGTGACGCGTTTACTGAACTGGATGTTCCGCGACCTTCAATCGATGTGGAAACCGTCTGCGTGGGAGAGCCGTGCACATACGAATGGGCAAAAAAAAAAAAGGAGGCTGTGGTATTTGAGCTGGAGATGCAAGACTTTGCCGTATTCTTTTCCCGATCCTCCGGGCAAGCGAACCCCTTTGCAGCAGGACTGGATCGGCGTAATTTGCGCCACATGGGACCAGCCAGGTCCTGAAATCAGCGTCATTGGCAACATTCATTGGCCCTAAGACAAAAGGAGATTAGTTGATGTCGAAAAAATAAGGATACTGAATAATTAGAGCACAACACAACGGGAACCTCCGAGAGACAAATCCGCCGCTGATTTCACCGACGCATTGTTAGCGCGGCCCGGGGACGCGGCTCAGTGGCTCTAACCGCATGTGGAATATTATTAGTCCACAGCTCTGTGCCCTTGAAAGACCCCCAAAAATGCATCTTCAAGAGGTACCTCATTCAACGTTGGGATTTCAGCCCTATACGCAAGATAACTTGGCGGCCATGTTTGAGTCTTTGAGAGACGCAGCCCGGCGGCGGGCCTTTGCTCAACCGCCCTTGGCATCTGGAGGCTGCCGTGCGACCACACTTTATCTGTTGCAGCGCGGTCAGCCAATCGAATTTACTAGCTGAAATAACCTCCTGGGGGTTAGAGAGGCACACGGGCAGGATACTCAAAAAGGCGGCTTGCGGCTGAGACGCGGGGATCGTTTCGTCAGATTTAACATTTAATACCGACAACCTCTCTGCGTGGCAGACTGGCCTTCTCTTGGCACCTAGTGTATCCGCCCCCCGGAGTTCATCGGAACGGCCATGGACTATCACCATGACCATGGCGCGGGCTCGGCCGACCAGCGCGATCCGGCCGGCGATCAACCTGCAGCGGCCTCGGCCGGCGCTAGCCACGATCACAGCACCCTCGAAGTCGACCACCGCGGTCCCGATTACGGCAAGATCGTCGTCT
This sequence comes from Chaetomidium leptoderma, assembly GCA_033296705.1. Lineage (NCBI taxonomy): Eukaryota > Fungi > Ascomycota > Sordariomycetes > Sordariales > Chaetomiaceae > Chaetomidium > Chaetomidium leptoderma. The sequence continues at coordinate 8,459 of MU857060.1, read as the reverse complement.
TCCCCGGCCCCGATTACGACAAAGAAGTCGTTCAAGGACAGCCCTCCGTCCCCGCGTACGACGACCAAAAAAAGCACCACACAGCGGTCCCTTGGTCTGCGTGGCAAGGAGATGTAGCAGAGGCAGGAGATACTGGAAATGCGGGCCCAGTGGAGAGAGCCACGTTCTGCGGTCTGAAGAGGCGAACCTTCTTCGTCGTGCTGTGGGTTGCCTCAATCCTTGTGGCAATCGCCGTGGGCGTCGGCACTGGTGTTGGGGTCACGATGCGTTCCCGAAGCGACAGCACAGACACCGGAACGATCGCTGAAGGAACCGCCGATACGGTGTCTTCCGGGTCCCCACCGACACAGACTCAGCCGAGCACATCCAGCACCGCCACGAGCCAAGTTGTCCCAACCAACACCTCCCCCTCGCCAACCTCGGCCGCTCCTTCATCGAGTACCTCTTCGGCACCGCAGAGCACCACGTCCCTGCAGATCGGCGGTATTGGCGGCCGGTGTTCCAACGAATGGGGCGGCGATTGCATCTGTCTTGAGCAGGGCATCTGCGAGAACGTGTGGAAAGGCACGCCGTATACCGGCTCCGCCGGCAACTGGCCCTGTCCTAACGACCCCGACGGCATCATGGCCTGCGTCGTCGCGCCTTGCCTAGGTGAGGTAGCGCCTGCCGCGTGCTTGTGGAGGGAGGCGTGCCGGGAGCTGGGGCCAGGTAATAGGATTCATTTCATGTCTCTACCCCTAGAACCCTTTCCTTCTTCATTGATAGCTTACTAAACGATTAACGTGAGTAGTCACAGACTCGGCTCCGATTTGTCCTGGTGGCAACGACTTTGTGTGCTGTGCGCATGGTTGGTAACTAGGTAACTACTGGTCATCGATGAAGTTCAAAAGAAATTATAGTCAGGAAAGACAGCTTTGACTCGACGTCATTCGAATATGACCGGTTCTAGTTTTGTTGACCACCTGGGGCCAGTTGGCCCCAGGCGGGTCAGTGCGCAAGCCCACCACCACCTTCTGCAGGTGAAGTGGTCTGCCACCACTTCCACCTGCATGCAGCTCTCACCACAACAATACATCTGTTTGCTGTGCCTCTCTTTTTCCCTAGTGCGCAGCACTCCATCAAGTTTACAACTTGGAAAAAATGGTATCAATCCTCAGATTACCCTCTGAGGCGTAATCCGCCACATATCGATCACCCCAAGGCTGCATCCATGTATCTAGACCACCGTCAGCACACATAGTTCCCAACGCCGGATAGATGTCACCTCACAACTCACCATAAGTAGCAGCCGGCTTAGTGCGACACAACCAAACCATCGTCTCATTGAAGCCCGTCTTGAAATCATCCTTCGGAAACGCCCTCACGACAGCATCATACGCCTCTGCCCCAACCCCCAGCCCGGGCCCTTCAAAGTCCATCGAAATCCCCTTGCTCACCACCTGCACATCGAGCTCCTTGAAGTATGCAATCCGCTGCTCGGAATGCAACGCAATCGCGTCCCACACCAACTGCACCCTCCGCTCCTCCCAGCGCCGGCCATCCGCATGGTGCCGGATAAAGTCCCTGGCCGCGATGGCGCCGTCGACCTCGAACCGCCGATCGGCGCTCACGACGGACGAGTTCACTGTCTGATCCCAGCCGAGGTCGTGCAGGAGGACCGCGACAGCGTGGATCTCGCGGTCCGTGGTGGCGCGCAGGGTGTGGTTGGCGTCGATCATGAGGACGCCAAAGAGCCAGGAGCGCATGATGTGCTTGTAGACGAAGTCGCTGCTGTGCTGGCGCGCGTAGGCTTGCGCGGACCGGACGATGGGGGTGTCGATTACGGAGACGCCGGCCATGATTCGGGATGGGAGGGACGAGTTGGATGGTGGTGGCTTTCGAGTCGGGACAGGGGTTGGGGGTGGTCGAAGAGGGGTTGCGAATGAATGGGGGGTGAGGAGGAGGAGGAAGGTGAATATGCGGGTTAGCCAGAGGGAGAGCATGTTGGGCAACTCGAGTGGTTCAAAGACAGGCTGAGTGGTTTTGGATCACAATGGAAGGGAACGACGTTTCTCGGGTGCTTGTTTTGCTTCTTTATATATACGTGTGTAGCTAGCTACATTCCCCCAAATTGTTCGCCGATTCAAGCATCTCCGCCAAGGGCCCCGCTTGAACCGGACAAGATTTGAGCAAGTTAAACGCTGATTTGTAAATCGGATTGTTGTTAGTTCCGAGAAGAGTCGGAACTTAAACAAGGCGATCTAACCCTAAGTAAATCGAAGCATCTCCGCCAAGGGCCCTGCTTGAACCGGAGAAGATTTGAGCAAGTTGAACGCTGATTTGTGAATCGGATTGTTGTTAGTTCCGAGAAGAGTCGGAATTTAAACAAGGCGTGATCTCCAAGGTCGGTGCCTCGGATCTTGTATTACCAATAGTATGACGGGATCAAAGTCATGTGCGCTTTGGCCCCACCGTTGACCCGAAGATGGACGGAGGTTTGAATGCGACGGGACTTTTACTCTGTTCTGCAGGGCATTAGTCCATAGCGGCACGGCTAACGAGCATGATACTAGGAATGGCTGATGGATTTGGGGAGATTACCAATGTATACGGTAGCCTCTTAAAGCACCCCGTTCAAAGGCCAGGAGGCCTTCTCTATTTTGTACTCGCAGGCTCACTCACTGAGATTTTCCTTGATCGTCGGTACAGGTTTGTCCCCCACGGTTTTCCTGTACAATAATGAAGTAAATAGCTTGAGGGTCCGGCACGCCTCCATGAACTGTGGTGTAATCATCAAAGTGGCTACTTCCTCGACCCAACCTGACCCCCTGAAAATCGCGTGTTTGACAAGTCACACGCCATACACTGCCTTCGGGGGCGCATATCCCATCAGCTTCTCCCCGCCGGTCGGCAAGAAGGCCTTCTCCTTGTACCACAGATGCGCATCCTTAGTGAGCTGTTCGACTTCCTCCAAGTCGAACTCCTCGGGCTTTGGCAGGCGGTCAAACACACCTTTGGCGTAGTCGGGCGAGATGTTGTAAAGCTGGGCCAAGTATTTCTTCTATTGATTATAGCCCATTAGTTAACAGCCGCACAACAGAACATCCACAACTCAAACGACAGGAAAGGAGACGCCTGCCTACCTGAATCTCCGGGAACTTGACGTAGCGGAGATACTTGGCCGTGTTTTTGCACGTGTTCTCGCGCTGCTGCGGCGTCATGACGCGCACCCACAGCTGCGTGGCCTGGGCGTAGTCGCTCTTCTTGCCCTCGTGCCAGAAGTGGCTCTTGCGGCTGACGATGCTGTCGTTGACGGCGTAGGGCGCCTCGGCCGTGTCCGGGCGGAACTTGTGGGCGAAGCTGTTGGGCGCGTACTGCTTGTTGCCCGCGTGGTTGGCGTCGGTCCGCATGGGCCCGTCAAAGTTGAGCGACGCGTACGACTTGGCCATGAAGGGGCAGTTGACGGGGATCTGGTGCAGGTTGACGCCGATGCGGTGGTACTGCGCGTCGCGGTAGAAGAACATGCGGAACTGCAGCAGCGGATCCGGGGAGTCCTCGATGCCCGGGACCATGCTGCCGGGGGAGAAGGCGGCCTGCTCTACGTCGCGGTGGAAGTTTTCGGGGTTCTTGTTGAGCACCAGCCTGCCGAACTCGCGCATGGGGAACTCGGCTCTTGGCCAGACCTTGGTGACGTCGAAGGGGTCGAAGCCAAGTCGGTCCGGGTCGGCCTCCTCCGGTTGCATGACTTGCACAAATGCGGTCCACTCGGGATTCTCGCCGCGCTCGATGGCGTCCCAGAGGTCCCGCTTCGAATAATCGGGATCCTCCCCGCAGATGCGCACCGCCTCCTCGTCGGTAAACTGCTTCTGCCCGCCCCTGGCCATGAAGTGGTACTTGATGTAGACAAACTTGCCATCCCCGTTCACCCACTTGAAGGTATGGCAGCCGTAGCCGTGGTTATTGCGCCAACCCTGCGGCGTCCCATGGTCGCTGAAGAACATAAGGCCGGCATGGTTCGCCTCGGGGGTGTTGGCTAGCAGGTCGAAGAGCGCGTCGTAGTCCAGCAAAAAGTTCTTGGGGTTGCGGTACTGCGAGCGGATGACATCGGGCCCTTGGATCGGGTCCCGGGCAAAGAATACAGGGAAGTTGAGCCCGACAATGTCATAGTTGCCTTCCATGGTGTAGAACTTGACTGCGAAGCCTCGGGGATTGCGACCCTCGTCTGGGAACTCCCTACCAAAGGTCACGGTAGAGAAGCGGGCAAACACGGGCGTTTTTTCACCCACTGAAGACAAGAAGTCGGCTTTCTGGTGTCGCGTTAGCTCAGCGTTATTAGGGAGCAGGGGAATGAATGCACACCGTAAAACCTGTGACATCCTGGGTGCATTCGAAGAAGCCAAAGGCGCCTGATCCGCAGGGGTGTACCATTCGCTCCAGAGGCTTCGATCGGCTCCAGAGGCTTCGATCGGTTGAAATGCTGCTGCTTCCTGCCCAACATCATACATGTCAGGACGAGTTCATTGAAACAGTCTGGTCTCAGGGCTGTTCACATACTGAAAGAGAAATACGTCGCTTGCGACAGGAATGCCGCCAACTGTTTTGCTATGCGCCCTGTGGTCCCAGTAAGTCAGTGGGATGGGTCACTTTCTCCAATTCTGTCGGGTTGAATGAAGCTGAAACGGCAACTCACGGGTCCGGGAAAGGGATGCCCTCATTGTTGGTGAAGTAGAGGGCGTCGTCTTCTCGCTTGCCGCCGGGCGCGCAGCCAGAGACCTTGGCAATGATGTCGGCAGGTCCTTCATTGGCGCTTTGCATGTGGCTCGCGCGTGGGCCACGGTATTCGCCTCGGAGTCCGGCACCGATGGCCGTGGCGGTTGCCCTCAGGGGGTGTTGGCGGGGGTCCATCTGGTTTGTGTTGAGGCTCATGTTGGCAATCCAGGACTTGTGCCGATACGCGTACTACCTGGGAACTACTGCATCTGGGATGGCGGAAATGGGCGCCGCCTTTTAAGTACCGGCCAGGAGCTCGACATCAATGACAACATTCAATCTCGCCGTCTTTGAGACGTCGCATCCATGACGTCGACCGCCGTCAACTTGAAGTCGGTTACGACCTTTGTTTGTGCCATCGCGGAGTCATATCTCCGACCTGGGCGTTTCTCAGTCTGCGAGTGATCGAGTCCATGAGATGATGACGTACCGATGTCTATCTAATTACCTGCGACCCGACCCACAAGAAACCTTGGTCCGCACCGACCCAGATCTCATCACACAACCACTCGATCCGTGCTTACTGCGGAAGGCAGTAGTAGACGCTGGAGCAGGTGTTGGCCCACTCGGGCCCGCTGGTGGCAAACAGCTTGTGCCCGTTGTCGCGGTAGCAGTTGAAGTTCTTGTAGCCGTTGGTGCCCCAGCTACAATATCGTTAGCGTCGACCCTAGACGGGAGAAATAGAGGATCAAAAAAACGTACCCGGACCACGAGTAGAGCGGCCGGCTCTGGGCATCCGAGTCGATGTGCGTCGTGAAGGTAACGCCCGTCGAGAAGCTGCACTGCCGGCCGTCCTGCTCCCACCAGGCGTAGTTGTCCGTCGTGACGGTACACTGGTTACTGGCGGCGGGGGCACTACCGCTCTGGCCACTGGCCGGGTAGTACTGTTGGAGAGAAGCCGTCAGTGAGTTGTTCTTTAGCAGCAGAGTTGACAGTGCAAACTTACAAAGATTCCCGAGGTATACGTATCGCCATTGCAGCACGATGTAGCGTGGACGCAGTTGGACAGATAGACAATCTCGGTGTCGCGCTTGGCAAGCGCAGCAGAGGCTTCGTCCATGTCCCTAGAGACGACCTCAATGGGAGAGGCAGTGGCCAGGGCTAGCAGGAAGGTGAGGGCGGCGAACGACTTCATTTTGACGGCGGTGTAATGGCGAACCGGCCCAGTGTTGAGTTGGTTGGCTGTGCGAAGGTCGTTGTCTAGATCTCAACATCGTAACTGGAACCGACACGAACCATGCTGGTTATATACTTGAGGATATCTCTGAATCTGTCGGACCCTTGTCCGCTATTACGAGCGTGGATGGGTCCCCCTGGATGCAGTACAACCTAATTTCTCATAGTTCCTAGTCGGTCAACACACTCAGTGACGAACCTCAATCGAGCCCACAGTGACCGAGGTAGGTAAGAACCACGCTACAACACCCTCACGGCTGCATCTACGATCGATGGTTCGTGTTGTAAAACGGCTGCCTGGCTGGGGGGTGGCATTGTGGATGTCCCGTTACTCAGCGCATCTCGTCCGGCTTTCTTTGGGGGTTACTCAGCACCGCACCGTCGCGAGGTCAAGGCCGGGTGCTACGGGACGGTGCGCGCGATTTGACGCTTTTCGTGTTTGCGCATGCTCGTTAGCGCGGACGGTCCTGCAAATGCAATTTCTCGCTTCTCCACGGGCTCGCCAAGATGATGCAAAAGTTTTAAGTTTTAACCTAGAACTTCCTAGACCAAGACAAGGGCCAAGTCAAGCGTGTTGTTATTTGCGCCAACCAAGTAGCGAAGTATGCGCTGAGTCCTGAAAAGAGGTGACTCGAATGCCGAGGTTGGGAGAGTAAGAGTGGAAGAGGCATTGTATGGAGGGGTGATGACTTGACGTTAGGTCGAATACCTTGGCACAGGGGGCACACTAACCCACGTGCCTGCCTCATGGATCGCGGCTGTCTGATTGGTCCAGTGCATGATTTCCCCGCCGCACCGCCTCTCTTACGACCTTTTTGGCGTCTTCATTCCCAAGGCTGTTCCTTTGGACAGCTCATCAACCAAACACCGCACAATGTCTAATTCATTCCCTCACCGCGCTCCCATCTCTGAGATTGAGCCGGGACTGTTTCTGGGAGACCTGGGCCACTCGTACGATGTCCTCGTGCTCGCCAACAACAATATCGGTGCCATGGTCTCCATGTCGGACGCGAAGTCGGCACGATGGAGCCTACCACAAAACCGGGCGTTGGTACCTCAAGACCGCCACTTGTTTGTCGCCTGCTTGGACACAGCGACCCAGGACCTCCTCGCCCGACTCCCCGAAATTTGCGACTTCATCGACCGAATGCGCCGGGCTGAGGCACGCCATAATGTCCTTGTCCACTGTACCGTGGGCGTTTCGCGTTCCGCCACCGTCGTTCTCGCTTATCTTATGCGGACACATCGCCAACCTTTGGACACCGCTCTGGCCTCTGTCAAGACAGTCCGCAAGATCAGACCCAACTCCAACTTCATGGATCAGTTGAGCGTTTGGGCCGAGGCTGGGTACGAGCTCTGGGAAGATGCCGACAAGACAATTCCAAAGCCGCCATACGCAGCCTACCTCGAGAGGAGGGCCTGCATACTAAAAGCGAAAGGCCTGACAGGTAATGAACCCACCTGTCCAGATCTTTGATCCTGGCCCCGATCCACAAAAAAAAAAGCTTCTTCCGCCGCGCCCTTGCGCCTGATCGTGTCGTCCTGAATCCCGCTTTCCCGCATGAATTTGCAGGATTGCCGCCGGCCCAGCCCATAGGCCTCTACGCGCCCTGTTGGTTCCAAATGAACATTGAAACGGAAGCGCGCGGCTCCTCGTCTCGAGCGGCCCTCGCAAGACGAGCCCTCGGTTTTGGACGCGGTCTATAAGATGGAGTTGGGAGTCTTGGGTTTTTCTTTGCGCTTTCCTCCCATCATTCGCCCCGTCGACTCTTTTCTTCCCATCACAGACCCTCACCCGTTCAGGCAGCACGTCATCTCCCCGTTACTTGTCCTCTACCCGCACTTTTCGCAGCTCTCTGAGCTCTCTGAAGTTGTCATCCCGACCGAAACCCCTATCCCATCCGTCGCCACCATGTCAACCCACATCGCAGATTGCGAAGCCCTAATCGAGGAGGCTCTCCCAGCCCTCTGCGCAGACGGAGCCTACCACGTCTCCGTAGAGACAACCCCTGGCCGAGTCGTTGAGAGCTATCCCAGCCTCCCGGTGGCTCTCTACGCCCAGGGTCTCGCAGAGAACGCCGTCATTGTCAATTTGATGATGCCTCGGATACGGGCATTCTTGAAACGCCTTGCTAGTAATGGCGTTGGATCCGAAGGCATTCACGATAATGTCAGGTACCGGTTCCTCATGTGTAAGTTCTGTTGTCTCACTAGCAAGTTTGACCTTGGCTTTTCTCGCAGATCCTGACCCTTGGTTGCAGACAGTTCATCTGGGACGACGACCCCGATTTCTACCTTGTCTTAAGGGCGTGACGTTTGGAAGACTTTTGCCTGTGGGGAGAGAGGGATGTAGCGGGGTGGCAACAATCATCTCGTCACAATTGTGGGTGTATGTTCGTAAAATATCATTATGATTAATCGTTACCTCTCTTGTACAATGATACACAATGCTCGATCTCTATATTGTCCTCTATAAGTCTCTAAAATTGCTGGCGTCGCTTCGCTCGTCAGTCGTGCGGCCCTTCGCTACGCTA
>MU857059.1:0-41261 GCA_033296705.1 Chaetomidium leptoderma | reverse complement strand
GGGGGGGGGGTGGGTTGAAACGTACGTCGTTCATGTCGATGCCGATTGCGCGGCCTGAGGGACCGACTTTGGTGGAAGCTAGGAAGATGTCGAAGCCTGCGCCACTTCCAAGGTCGAGGACGGTTTCGCCCTATTTGTGGTGTTGGAATTGGGGAGTGGGATGGGAACTCGGAGGGCTTAACTTGCCTCCTTCAGACTGGCAATGGCGAGCGGGTTGCCGCAGCTCAGGCCGAGGTTGGCATCCTGGGGAATGTTGGCGAGCTCGTCGGCGCTGTAGCCAAAAGACTTGGCCACGGCCTCGCCGTACTTGACGCTGGTGCTGCGAGAGGCCGAGCTGTAGTGCTCGCTGACTTTGTCGTAGATGTTGGATGAGTCCATGATGATGGTTGGGTACTAGTAGGGCTGCGGGGTGGTGGTGGTGGTGTTGATGGGTTCGGATTGTTCAAGTGGTTGAGAATAAAGACTTCTGAGGTTCTGGGTTTGACTGGATATTTATCTCCAAATTATCGAGCCCACAGTCGAAAGTGTCTGGTGCAACTCGGTCGTTGCGTGTAAGTGGCACCTGGATATCCGATGCAATGTCACCAGATACTTGCCTAAATGGGCTACCGTCCGCACCAGAGAATAAGCCAGGCCGGAAAGGGAAATTCTTTGGTTTGTCACCGAATATTCCCCAGTTTCGGCTGTTCCCCAATCCCCACCCTTCCCAATACCATACGCCACCCAAGATTCGCAAACCAATTCTCCTCTAGCAACACTAAGAGCATTCGGCAGACACGGAGCCCAAAATGTATCGTACCCAGGTTCACAAGTTTTCGTGCAAGCCCCCTGGCCACGACGCAGCGCGGCAACGGGAGAACCAGCGGCGACACCGGGCACGGGTTAAGGGCCGGGTCGCTGAGCTCGAAGAGGCGCTCTCAAAGGCCCAAAACAATCTCGACGACGCACTAGGTCGGATCGAGAGCTTGACTGCTGAGGTCCAGCAACTGCGGCATGCCCTTGGTTCGAGCTCGACCTTTCAGAGACGGCCAACTGCATCGCAGGAGCAGGGTGCAGGCGTAGGGAATAGCATCGTGGACTGCGCCGACGACCGCCGAAAAGACCAACACGGTCCTGAATATGAGGAATCTCGTCTCTTTCCGAAGCCGTGCACTACGGCCACGACTACGCCCTGCGAAGCCGTCCGGCCAGAATTCCCACACCCGATCATTCCTGAGACCCGGACGCCAGTCCTAGCAGAGACGCAAGCAACCACAGCCCCCATATCCGACCTTGAGGCCCCGGACAATGACTGCCCCCTCCTCCCAGCGCCAGGTGTGGGCGAGTCAACAATGCCCTGCCGCGTCGCATACTCCATACTCAAGGACCGAAGCGCCCCAGAGGTTGATCTCTCGGCCGCCAACGAGTGGCTGAAACCCGGGTTCCGGAGGGCCATTGTGCCTGGGGCTGGATGTCGTGTCCAGACGCACATCCTGTTTGCCTTTGTCGACCACATTACTCCGCTCTGAGTACTTGCCTACCTCACAGAACTCAAACGAGGAAACGAAACGAGCCAGGTCCGAAGGCTGAGATGATGATGCATCAAGCATTACTCAGCCCCGGCTGCCGCGATTGGCCAACCGCTCACGAGAAACTGAGAGTTGCCGCGGGATTGAACGACTTCCAACTCCCTCCCTCGCTCTCCCACCAGACACCAACGACACCTACCCCAACAACATACCCAACCATGGCCGCCGCCGCCCACAACCCCCTCGGTCACATCTCCATCGGCGTGCGCGACTACGAAGTCTCCAAAGCCTTCTACACCGCCGTCCTAGCGCCCCTGGGCCTCAAACTAGTCTACGACAGCGAAGCGCCCGTCCCGGGAACCAAGGAAGTCCGCACCCTCGGATACGGCGCCGATCCAAAACACGAGCTTCTCAACATTTTCGAGTTTGGCGACGATGCGGCGCCTCCCCGGCCCGGGTTCCACCTGGCCCTCAACGCGCCCACGAGGGACGCCGTGGTCGAGTTCCATGCCACGGCGATGGCGTCTGGCGGGGCGAATAACGGGCTGCCGGGGGTGAGGAAGCATTATGGTGCGAATTATTTTGCTGCGTTTGTGATGGGTGGCGGTTGGAGCCTCTTGGAGGTGGTTTGTAAATAAAGGTAACAAAAATTGGGCTATGATGTCATCTGAATGACCATCTGAGGGGCAGTGGGAGCTGGAAACCAACGAGAGTCATGCAAACCACAACCATAACTCAACATATTAGCTCCAGCAAACGGAACGTCGATAGTTTAACGTGCCGTCTTGTGGTGATAGAAGACCCCGCCGTCAGGTTTGCCAGGCAGGCCGAAAGTGAGGTAGGCTCGTCGGGAGGCTCGCGAGGTGAGGGTCGGAAGGTCGGTGTTTCAGTGCAAGAACACCGAGGTGGGGTCTGTACCCGGCCGAACTGATTGGTTGAGCTCCGTCTTGTGTCGGGTCTGTTCTGGAAGCTTGCGTGCCGGTTTGGGTGCCTGGTCCAGGCCGAAGCAAGTGCGTGGACCACCAACGGCTTCCTGCACTCGCTGCATAAAAACTGCCGGAGTCAAACTTATCGTGCCCGCGAGGATGGGAATCTTGAGAAATAAGTTACCAGCCGCCCAAGCCGATCGAATTTGCTGGGCTCCTCTGCTTTTAGCATCCAACTCCAACAGTTGTTAGGCCTTTACCGTCTATCATTAGTTTGATCAACTTTCTTCCAGGCACTAACCATTCCGTACCTATGCCCCGCAACCGGACCTTTTGTTGAGCAACTGCTGTGCCTGTCTCGACACTCCCTCCCTGCAGCGCAACCTGGAAGCTCCCTCTGGAGTTTAGGGCCTGTGCGACCCCTGTTCACCGACCTGACCGATGCGCTCAGCTTTGGTTGAAGTGCATCTGGTTGGTTGCCCACCGAAGTTTGCGGGTCCTGTGCGACCCCGGTGCAACTCCCGTCACAACCCTACGGATCCGATCCGTGCCTCTGAAGCTCCATCGCCTCACACGACTCCTCAGATCAACAAAACATAGGGCCCGTTTCTACATCCCTAAGATCCGACTTGTTTGCGGCTTGATTGCCGGTGTCATTGTGTGTTGTGGTTTGGTCTGCAGGCCTGTGACGGTGCGTTCCTGTGTGCAAAACCCCCCCTTGCCGTATCCCCGCGGGAGATTGGTTGGCGTCAGAGTTCCATCCCGGTTCCGTTCCATCGCCGCAACCAACAGCGCCATCTCGATATCCTCCCACCCCGCGCCGGCAAAACAGCTAACGTCCGTCGTCCTAGACCCGCGTCGTTTGATCAGTCCGGGCCTTCACACCCTTCGTCTGCCGAGTGTCGAGACGGGCCCGCGTGTCGCAGCGTGTCAAGCAGCAAGCACGCCCACAAAGCGCAGCAGCACCGACCACGGCATTGCTTCCGGAGGCGAAATGATCGAGAAAGCTGATTGCGACAAACCGATTCAGCTCCACTCTCTCGCCGCCGTCCGAATTCCCGCCTCCCCCAACCCCGCCGGGCCTGTTAATCGCCAGCAATAACCTCGACCTCCGAAATCGCGTTATTGTGCGACCTTGACGACCGCCCTCCGAGACCGATCACCATCTGCCCCGCCGACGGCGCAATATCATAGAACAATGGACGAATCGTTCGAAAGACACTCGGGCTCTGCCGCCGCTTTCGCTACGTCGGCCAACGGAGCGCCTCCCGCCTTTCTGTCGAGCTTGCTCACATCGGCCGAGACCATCTCGCGGGCTACTTCCCCGGGGCTCCCATGTGGCGAGCATCAGCACGAAGACGACAAGAAGCGCTACCGTCCACGCACCTTCAGCTATTTCCGCCTGCTGCCCTTCGATGTCGAGGACGACGCGCACCGGGATGCCGCCCTTCGCGGCATCCTCAGGAACCTTTACGTCTCCATCATGGCCGAGGACTTCTCGCCGGGGGCCCTGCACTGGACCCGTGAGCTTCAGGGGTGGTTGAATCTCAAGTTCGAAATGACGAGGGAGCTACGCGCTCGTCTCGCCAGCCTGTATTATCATCTCGCCCTTGCGCCCGGGCTTGATAACACGACGGCCGACCGATTCTCCCGCATGGTCATCACTTTGACAAGGTTAGATTTCCCACATGCCCCCGGATTTTCTTGTTGGGGATACTGATTTATCACAAACCCCCTTAGAAAAAAGCACTACTTGAAGCCGGGCGACGACCTCACCTTCGATTGGCGGCCGCTGTGGAAAGAACTCAAGGCGCTGGTCTTGCCATCAGAGGCCGCTTCACATCAGGGATCGCGGCGGAGATCGTCAAAGCACCTGCTGAAGCTCTGCCTGCACGCAAGCGCGTACTTTGACCCCAAGGAGCGGCGGGCCATCTTGGAGGAACTGCTCCCTTACTTCAGCACCTCGGCCATGTCGAATGCCTACATCGTTGCTGGTGCGCTTAATGCCATGCTCCCCACCAGCCCCACGCCTCCGACCGAGCCACAGTCGCAGCCGTCAGACTTCTTCCCGACCTTTTTCCACCTGTGGTCGCTCATGACCAGATCCAAGGCCTTCGATGTCTGTTTCATCGACATCTTCTCGCGCACGGCTCGGGACTACCTTGGCTGTGCCCATGTGCCGTTCACCGAGCACGGCATCTTTACCCGCGAGCAGTCAGATCTCATCTTCACGGCTATTCTAAGGATGACCGAGATCCCTGTGGGCCAGGCCAACTCGCCGTATACGTCGCTCGACTACGCTTCCGGCTTGGGTGCTTACCTGGACAAGGACAGGAAAAAGTACCCCGTTCCGTACATGATTGCGCGGTGGATCGCCCACTCCTTGTCTCCTCTCTGCCTCGACCAGGAGAGCTCCGTTTTGGCAAACCTCGAAGGCCTGATGGAGTCCATTGACACCTTCTTTCATCCGTCCAATCAGGGGTCATGGACTGGGTTCTTAGCCCAGCTCACCTATTTCCTCACAGACATCTTTGTCTCACGCTGGAACCGCGAACAGAGCGGCGAGTTGGACGTGCCCCCAGAGCGACGGATAAATGCAGAGCTCAAGAAACGTTTTGTTCTCTCCCTGAAAGAGGTGACCTTCATGGGGCTGTTTGCCAAGAGCTCCAAGGTGGTGAACTACTACTACTCGACTTTGCAAGGTCTCGCCTATCTTGAGCCGGATCTGATTCTCCCCGGTGCCCTTCAGCGGTTCTATCCTAGTCTACAAGGCCTTGTCGAGGTCCATCGGACGACATCGAGTCTTTGCGGTCTGCAGATCATCGCCAACATCATGGCGAAGCAGAAAGGGTACCGCTGCCACATCACCGCATTGTTGGCCCTTGCGCTGCCCGGCATTGACGCGAACGACTTGGGCAAGACGCAATACACACTGAACTTCATCCAGAGCGTGGCGTACAGCATTCCGTTTGTGCCCTTGGTTCACGAGGATGACAAGATCCACGACACTACTCTTGCCATGAATTGGGTCCAGGCTGAGATGGAGAGGATGGAACGCGAGGGACAGGATGTTAAGATCTGCTACAACGAGGAGCTGACAGACGAGGATGAGGCCAACATTCTGCGCTCGTCGACCGCTGGCCTCGGCGAGTTCGTTCTAACGCTGCTTGGCAAGGTGTTTGCGTTGCTCGAGAACCTTCCGGATGCGAGCCATCTCCGCTCGGGCTCTCCAGAGGACAATGTCATCAACATCCTCCCCGCGGCCCTCACGCCCCTTTTCGCTTCCCTATCGCCGGAGCTCTTTGACATGGCGCTCGAGAAGCTGGCCACCTTTGTCTCCAGCCACGTCGTCCATCAAGCCAGGGACGCGATGGCATGGATTTGCAATGCCTTGGCCAAAGTCCACCCGGAGAAGACTCTAAAGGTGTTTATCCCCATGCTCATTGTGAACATCCGCAACGAGATCGACTACAATGGCGCCGCATCGGATCGCAGCAGCGGCACTGAGGTTCTCCCCCGGGATCGAGCCCTCGTTTGGCACGTCAGCATGTTGAGCATGTGCGTTGTCCATGTGGGTGCCGAGGTTCTGAAGTACAAGGAAGAGCTTTTTGGCATCGCCGAGTACATGCAGGTGAAATGCCGCGGCCTGCCCACCATCCACATCTCGAACTACATCCACCATCTGCTCCTCAACTTGACGCATACTTATCCCATCGATAACACCCTCTACGAGCCGGACCTCATCGCTCGTGGACTGGACGTTCAAGACTGGGGCCGCACAACTGCCCCGTCGGAGCTCACCATCAAGTGGCATCGCCCGTCGCATGCCGAGATCCTTTTTGGCGTTGAGCTCTTCGAGAGCCAGGCCAGGAGTGCGGCGCAGAAGCTCGGCCAACTCATGAGCGACGACCCGCCGGTCAGCAGAAAAGGCAAAAACAAGGAATGGTCGGACGAGCTGTCACGCAGTCTGACTGCGCTTAGATTGATGATTTCCGGCGTTGCCACCCTGTTTGATCCGATCCGTGCGTCCGGCGAGAGGAACGGCCAGACTGGGAATGACGGTGGCGGCGAAGCCGATGCAGATGGCGACATGATGATGATGGAGGAGGACGATGATCCCCTCGCCGAGGTTGCGGATGACGACGAGCTGAAGCGACAATTTCACTACCCGGCCGGGTACCTCCTGAGTCCCGACGATCCCGTGTACGAACGCATCCACGGCCTGCGTGAAGATATTGGCAGGCTTCTCTCACAGACTCATGACTTCTTGAATTCAAATCAAGAGGACGACGTTGCATGCTTCACCGCACTGTATGCCACTTATCGGACGTGGATCACAGATGTCGGCATTGAACGGTCGGCTCATCCGCTGGAGCGTCTTGTCCGCCTGTACAAGGCCGACATTTCTCCGTTCAAGATCAGCGGTCTTCGAAAAGTCTACCCACGCCCGCTCCTCATCAAGCGCGCGGATGCTTACCAACTACAACGAGTCAAGTATAACTCGGCGTACCGCAAGAAGAGCGACCTGGATAAACAGCTCCTCCTTAACCTCGCCGAATCCTGCACCTCGTCATACTCGGACGTGCGCCGAGTAGCCCAAGGTGCTCAGGACTCGTCCCTCAAAGTACTGCTTGGCGGGCGTCCGCTTGTCATTCCCGTCATTCTAGACAGGCTGCGCAAGGCACTCGACGAAACTGATCATGACCGCATTAAGGGGGCGATGTACACGCTGCTGTTTACGACGTTGATCAAGACGGTGATGCGGGACTGGCGGTTTGCGCCAGACCTAATGCGCCTGTACATCCAGACTGCCAGTGTTGATAAGGCGTCGATCCAGAACCTCGGGTCCTCCGCCGTCTACCCGCTTCTTGACTTTGGCAAGCCGCTCGAGCGAATGATCATTTTTGACCGGGATATCGTCGAGACCATCCAACCCGCCGAGGACTGCTCGGCCACCATCAAGCGCCGGAACGACTTTATCAAGGAACGTCGGACCAAGGTCGAGGCAAAGAAAGCTTCCCTCGGCCTGGAGCTGACCGAAAAGGCGCGCGAATCCCACTGGAAAGTTGCAAACAGGTGCACCATCTTCGCTCTGAACTGTACTCTGCGGTTTGACACGCTTGGGAATTCGGAGTTCATCGATCTCATTGCCAACGGGGCCAATGACCAGCACCCCAGCCTACGATCTAGCTACCTGTCCGCCTTCTCGGCAATCTTCACTGCAATCGACATGCGGGCGGTTTACGGTCACGATTACCGGAACTACCTCACAGAGGTGGAGAAGGAAGAGAACAAGCTTCAGCTGCCAGTGCCAACCGACGATCCCCATGTAACCGAGAAGTTCCTGGCGCAGTTTGAGGACTATGACGACGTTAACTACTTTATCGACGGCGACCATCCAGGTTGGCTGGTGTGGGGGAAGGAGATCTCGGTGTCGCGCGCCGACCCTAAGCCGTTCCTGGCCTATGATGAGGTCGAAGAGCGTGTGCGGGAGCAGATCGGAAAGATCATCACGAAAGAGTGGTTCAAGAAATGCTTCGATTATCTCAAGCAGGAGCCCAGAGATTCTGGAGCGGATCGCTTTCGGATGCAGAACCTCGTGCTCCTTATGAACGTGTTCGACCTGATGCACTACGGCAAGACCGTCGCCACCTTTGACGACATCGTGGAGATGGTCAAGGAGGTGTACGATGACGGCAGCGATAAGCACCAGCACCGTGCGACTGCCGAGATTCTCGGTGCGCTGCTCGCTGGCAGCATCGACGATCCGAAGAAGATGCGGGACAAGGTCTGGGGCTTTGCAGCTCCGATGATGCTCAAGATCATTGCTGATGACCTTACCCCTGACAACCTCTCGTACTGGATGACATGTCTGCACGTCATTATTGATGCGAAGGACCCGAGACGGTGCCGGGAGCTGAGTGAGGCGCTTGCGTCGTTCCGGTTGGACATGAACTCGAATGCTGCCTTCAAGGAATCATCCAAGGTGCAGCTTGTCGAATTCATCATTAACGATGCTGGATGGCACTTCCGTCACGAGAAGCCGATCCTCGAGGACTGCCTCGCCCACATCGACCACCCGTACAAGTCGGTTCGAGAGTCAATTGGTAGGATCATTGCCACCATCTACCGCACCCGGTACCACGAGTCGTTCAGGAATGTCTCAACGCTGCTTGAGCAGAACAAGGCCGAGTCCTCGATCGGCATCCGCGCCTACCAGCCGTCCGAGGAGTTCTCGGCCGCTATCAAGGACGTCTTCTCCCGGATCGAAAAATGGCGCCACGAGCGGGCGCCCGGCCAGCAGACCCCCTCCAGCTACACGTCGGGCTCCAAGACGGTCCTCATCTGGCTCGACAGCATGCTCTCCTCGCAGGAATGCATCCAGCTCGTCCCCTTCTTCCCGGACCCCTTCATCGACCAGCTCCTGCACATGATGGACGTCAAGGAAGACCCGGAGCTCATGAAGCTCGCCTACCACGTGTACCGGCACCTGCCCAACATCCCCTTCCGGTCGGGCGAAGACGACGCCTTCATCGCGGCGCTCATCCGCGTCGGCAAGACGGCCGCCTCGTGGCACCAGCGGCTGCGGGCGCTCGTCAACATGCAGGTCGTCTACTTCCGCCGCCTCTTCCTCACGCAGCCGGCGCAGCGCCAGATGCTCTTCGACGCCGTCGGCGACATGCTCTCGGACCCGCAGCTCGAGGTCCGCGACTGCGCCAGCGCCACCCTCGCCGGCATGATCCGCTGCTCGCCCGCCCCGATCCGCAACCCCATCATCTACCAGCTCAAGGACCGCTTCCAGCGCCAGCTCAAGCTCAACCCCATGCCCAAGAAGAAGGTGCCGGGCACGGACACCCCCGTCGACACGCAGAAGCAGGTCGTGCGCCGCCACGCGGCCGTGCTGGGCCTGGGCGCCCTGGTCGAGGCGTTCCCCTATGCCACGCCCCCGCCCAAGTGGATGCCTGAGGTGCTGGCGGACTTGGCGGCGCGGGCGGCGAGCGATCCGGGCGTCGTGGGCAAGGCGACCAAGGCGATTTTGGCCGAGTTCAAGAAGACGAGGCAGGATAGTTGGGGGGTTGATCAAAAGGTATGTCTAGCCTCTAGCCCCTTATGAAAGTGGTTTCAATGGTTTGGTTTACTTACTTTGATGTGTACAGTACTTTACGAGTGAGCAGCTGGAGGATTTGGAGGGTGTGCTGTGGAAGAGCTACTTTGCCTAAAAGATTGGGGGTGGTGGTTGAGACTGGCTTACGGTGGATGGGTGGGCGGTGGGCGGCAGCGCAGCATCATTTGCTACTGAATCAATTACAAGAGCGGGTATGGAATAGGGCTGATGAATTGTGTTGTTGTTGTATTGCTCCGAGCATGACAGATGGCATTTTGTACGGGTTCTTGCATCGTGTGTTCAACGGAGTGGAGGGGTGGTGGAGGAACTGGCTGCTGGAAGTTTGGCTGGTGGGTAGAGGGAGGACTCCCATAGCTAATTAGGTTTGAATAGGGTTACGAGTAATGTTTTGGTAGACGATGGACGCTGAAAATGAGGGTGAAGGCGCAATTCATACGAGCGTTTGTGTTGTTGCCCCGGACCTCGATGAGTAAAGAGACGGGTTGAACGAGGCACGAACATGCGGTAGAAGGGTCAACCGGCAAAAAGAATAAGATGAAGGGGATGGATGGAAAGAAATGGTTTGGGGGGCAATAGCGAACAACATGGGAGTAAAAAATGAAAATGAGATGCGAGCAAAAGATGATCGACCCAGGGATCGAACCTGGCACCTTCTCGGTGGGATAAACCCAGTTTATTCAACTTTTGTGAACGAGACGTGATAACCACTACACCAGCCGACCGTTGAATTGCTATCATGGATAGGTGACCATAAGTATGCGTGGCTGACCCTGCCCAGGACAGGTTGCTGGTGGGACATGTAACTCCCAGCACCGTTCACCCTGGGAATGTTCCGGAGTCCCTGCCTTTGATTTAAGAACGGTGTGTTTAGTGCAGGCCTAGTGGGGGCTGTTGGCTAGTGTGCTGGGCGCTGCTGTTCTGTTAGTCTACTGAGTCTTGCTCTCACCAAAACCGAAGAATCATACGCTAGATACCTTTTTTAATATGATCTCCGTCCTTCAAACCGGCTAACATATGCAAACACTTGAGGAAACGGCGAGCAGCTCGAATTGGTTATCCCGATATCTTGAATACAGAAATATTCCACACCAAGCCCGCCGGCAATAAATATTAGTAAAAGGAATGACGAGACCGCCCTAAAGGGTCGAGCCCAAAGTCGAAAGCTCATTGTAGCCCACCGGCCGACTTCATGCCCGTCATAATAGCTATATGCGCTTGATGCTCCGCCTCCAAAGCCGCCTCCCTCTCCCAACGCACCCGCTCCGCCTGCTGTTTCTCCAGCATGCGCCGCTTCTCCTCCTCCTCGGCGTCGGAAAGCAGCGGGAAACAGGCGCGCGGAAGAAGCTGCGTCTCAAACACACGCCCCGTCTCGGGGTCTGTTAGTCTGGCTAACGTACCCAGGAGGTGGTTCAGATGCACGGCAATCTCTTCGGGTATTCGCAGGATCTCGTGCACATAGAACTGCTCGAGGCCGAGCCGCGAGAGGATGGGGAGCCCGTTGGGCACGACGGGCGGCGCGGGGTACATTAGGCCGTGGAGGAACTGGTCGCGCATGCGGATGCGGCCGTTGACCGGCTCGATGGGCGGCGGCGGCGGGAACTCGCGCGTGGTCGTGCGGTGGTCGAGCGGGAAGGAGCGGAACCAGTTGGCTAGCCAGGCGTCGAGCTCGTGCAGGTCGGCGGGGGAGGCGGACTCGTTTGTGGATACTTGCAGTGGCGGGAACTGCTCGGGCGAGTAGCCCGATGCGAACATGAGGGCGCAGAACTCGCTGGGTTGTAGCCCGCCTGCGGAGGTGGTGTCGAAGTGGGTAAAGATTGCTGTGATGAGGCGGGAGAAGATGGGCGAGGGGGCCTTTGTCGGGGTGATGAGCTGGCCCCAGTAGGTCTCTGAAGCGAGGACGTCTCGTAGCGCGGGTGTCTCTGCGGAGGCCTCGTCAAGTGTTTTCTTGGAAGCCGGGACGCTGCCTTCCTTTACCAAGACGATGCTGCCCTGTAAGTGGACTTCATAGCCGTGCTCGGCGCAATGCGTGCCCGAAACGGACTCGGTGACATGGCAGTCGGCACATGCGTCGTAGTCAGAGCAAGTACGGCAATGTACGCGGGCACGGTGAGAGGGAAGTAGTGTGTTGCAGACTTGGCAGGTGTAAGCGTTTTCGGAAGACATAGTGAGATAGTGGGAAATTGCTCGATGTTTCAATGCCAATTTGCTTGGCTATTCCTCACCCGCATGCCGGGTCGACTTCAAGCTTTATCTGCGTCTTTTCTGGTGATGTGGCGCTGCTAGCCTGCCCAGCTGAATATATAGTTGCATGAAACTATTGAATCACAAACAAGCCGACCCCCCGTAGTGTTCACGTATTGGCTAATAGTACAGGGTAACATTTATCAATGGCTTCCGGTTTGCTAATCCTTCAAGCCATGGCATTCGTTGGGCTGTTCTGTTGTGGTGTTCGAAATTACTGCGCAAGTAATGTTAGTAAACAAGGACCCCTTCTCCAGGCTATTGTGTCTGGTCATTAATGTGATAATTACATACACGCCTTGACTGTCCCAGATCAATATACCAAGATAGAACCCCCCCGTTCGCAAAACAACGTTTAGTAATATGAATCTCCAACTGCAGCATCGTGGATTGTCAACAGAACTGCCGGCTTGAGCTTGGGCATCCTCGCGAGCGCCTTGGCCGCCCACGGATGTTCTTGGTTGAACTCGTCGCGGCCCGGGAAGATGGCGCGGTCGTTGCGTGTCTTGTGGATCGTCGGCACACAACATCCTCAACCAAAGCGACTGGATGCCCGGGACGCATTTGTCCTTCCACCGGCGCCTCTCGCAGTCGAGACACCGGGACGCAGTCCTTGGCGCGTATATACCAGCATCCAAAATTTGCAAGTCCTGCTTGTCTCGCCAGACCCAGTGCGACTCCGGCTCGACGCTCTTCCACAGCGCGTTCACCCGCTCAAACTCGTCGGCCTCTTCGTGCATGACGAGCTTCTGCAGTATACGAGTCTGTGACCGAGGCCGCCGGTAATGCGCGCGGCGGTTCCCCACGCTTTCGTTCTCGGCTTCGCTTTCGGCTCTCCCGTCGATGCTGATGTTCGGGGTAGCCGTGATGCAGACGAGGGTCTCGAGACGATCGGAAGAGTACAGGAACCTATACGGCCTCCTGCACCCGCCGGAGAAGCTGAAATCCTTGTAGTCGACGGCGATTTCCTTGCGGGAAAACAAAAAGTCAGATGCCCAGGCACCGAGCACAAGGCGGGGGTGCTTCGAGCCTTCGGGATGAAGACCAGATCGTGCGACGAAGCCCAAGTCCTCTCCAAAGGCGGGGGGCAATGAGGTCCCAACCGCTGGTAAGAGCTTGCTTCCTGCAGCCCGCAGTAGCTTTCCTCGGGTGTTTACCACGCCCCGCGCCTCATTACATGCTTGTGCGATGAGCGGCATGTGTGTTGTTGTGGCGTTGAACGGAATGCTTATCCGACGGCTTTCGTCGCGGTCGCCCCAGCGGAGAACCCGACGCGGCTGTGCGCTGGCCGGTTTCCAGATGGTGATCCTGAGCTCGGCGGGGAGATCGCGAAACCGGTGGAATGTGCGGGGCGCTGAGCCTGCGGGAGCTGTATGTACATGTACCGTCGGCGCCGATGATGGGCTTAATGGCGTGGTGGTGCTTCTCGGGGACATGGCCCTCAAGAGCCGGTCCATCAAGAGCTCGGGTAACTGGGACTCGAGCAATAGCTCGCGAAGCATATCGACCCACGGCTGGAGCTTCTCGGGGGGTGTCATGTCGTCCTTGCGGCTGGGATCGAAGTCGAAGAACGCCTGGCGACACTCGTCCAATATGTGGCTTGGGCGGAGGCTGGGATCCATGTGTGGACAACGCTCTGGCAATCCCCATCCATCCATGGTGTGGTCGGGCGTCGACTGGGAGTCGCACAGTCCTAGACGTTAATACTCTTCGATATCGCCGCCTGCGTGAAGAGAAACTTTTTCGATCGTCCTAAACTAACGGTCAATGGCGATTTATAAGAAACCGAGGTTCAGCTGCTGTGTTATTATTAATATTCGCTGAGCAGCTACCAACCCGTCAGCGGCATGAAAGCTGACCCGATTCGATCCTGGCTACTACTACCCCACAGGGGCTGTGTCGAGGCTGAGAGGTTGGAGTTTTAGAGCTAAACCATCGTCTAATTTCATTCACAACGTTGTTACAGCGTTATCCAAGTGCCTGTTCCGTTGTCCCCCGCCTTAATCCCCAAACAAACGTGCCTACACCGTGCCGAGTGGCCGTACCTCCACGTCCTTTTGTTCGGAAGGCAGAGAGATAGAAGCTCGTCTGATGATCCCAACAGAAGAAGCACTCGACTCTCCTGCACGATACTGACAGGACCACAACTGCCCGGACTAGCTGGCGTAAGCAGGCTGCGAGGTCGGTATGGGGTACCGCGAAGCAGGGGGCCAAGGTTCCATTTCGCCGGGCTCGACTTCCCTGTTGGACCCTGACGCTGCCCTCGGCTTGAACAAGGGGGCGGCTCAGTGCACACCACAGAATGTAGTATACGCGTCGAGCATAGTGGACATGCCGGCCTGTCTCCGTATGACTTCATCCATCTCCAGCTCATCCCTCACCCCCGCTTTTGCTTCCTCGCAATATCCGCCCAGCTCTTCGCCGTCGGGAGCGGCGGCACTTTCACCGCCCCTCTCACGGCCTCCAGCGAAGCATGCGCCGCCCTTGGCGACGAAAACGCCGACCCGCTAAGCATGGAACCCGGCGTCCCCGGCGGGATAGCAGCCGAGCTGGCTATGCTGGCCGTATCCTGAATACTGTCACCTCCTCCCATGCCACTGGTAATGCTCTCTCTCCGTTCTCGGTCGGTCAGGCCCAGCCCCAAGCCGTGCTCCATCTCCAATGGCTCCTCATAGCGAGCCTTGATTGGGACCACGGTGGAGGAGCTGGCGCCCCTCGTGTCCATCATAGCCGGGCTGTGGGCAGTCGGCGGCGTTCCAGCGACGCTCGTTTCGGCGAGCGAGGCCTTCGACAGGCTCATCCGGCTGAAGACAGAGCTGCTCATGCTATACTGGGTGCTGTCTGTCGATGAAAGGTCGTGCTTGAGGATTGGTGTATTGGAGCGGATGGGCGTCATGGGGTTGACGGCGAGTGGTAGCCGTGAACCGGAGTTGCGGGACCGGAGAGGGAAACCTACCAGGTCGGGACTTCGACTATCAACGGGAACCGCGGCTGGGGAGGGTGACGGGATAAGAGAGTCCCGGCGGGGCGGCGCGGCCAAGGCGACAATCTGCTGGGGGGGAATCGCAGCGGCGGCTTGGCAGTAGCTGGGGCGGGGACTGTGTCCCACTGATGGTGCGGGGCTGGGCTGTTGTATCTGAAATGGAGGTGACCGTTGTTGTGCGGCAGCACTCGGACCTGGATGCGGGCGTTGTGTCCGTGTAACCAAGCCACCGGGACTAGGGCTCCCGAAGCCGGCTCGGTCCGCGGCCGGCCGAGGAAGACCGGGACGGGGCTGTCTGCGGTTCTGCTGCATCCCGGCTACGAGACCTTCTAACCTCTTCCGCTCATTCCTCTCCTTGTCGAGTTGCGCTTGTAATGCAGCAATGTTGTCCGCATGCGTTCGGCGCTCATTTTCGATGCGAAGGACGTAGGTTTCGTCCTTGGCTTCGAGGACCTGCAAGCGCTTGGCAATCGCTCCATGCTCGGCTCGTAAGCGGTCTCGCTCGTCGGCAACAAGCTTGAGCCTGGTATTCATGCGATCCGTCACAAAACGGCTGCTCCTCTTGCAGCAGGCCGCATGGTAAACCTGGTCGATTCCACCAAGCTCGACAAGCTCATTGTTGACCTGAAATATGACAGGTCGGGACGACGGCTCCTTTGAGACCATTCTGGAGACCAGATGGACGATGTGTTTCGGGTTAAATGTCGGTGCGTCAGCATCATCAACCTCCTGTGTTGCAAGAGCCAAGCCTTCGACCCTGCGCAAATAGCCGTGCAGTTTCTCGTCCCTACCGTCCTTGGAGACGTCTCGGAGCACGGCGTCGAACTCGTCCAATGGCCCGTGGTGAATGGTAGCGGCAATATTGAGTAGCACCAACCCCAGAGAGTAGACATCGGCTGCCTTCATGGACCAGTCGGCGTTGTACTGGAGCTCGGGGGCCCTCCACTTCGGCGTCCCTTGCACCCCGATGGTCATGGTGTTCTCACGGTCGTGGACATCCTTGGCGATGCCAAAGTCGGCAAGGTAGACGCCGCCAGGGGTGAGGAGGATATTCGAGGGTTTGAGATCAAGATGGCGGATATCAGCACGATGGCAGTACGCAACGGCCTGGGTGATGCATCCCATGATTTGGCGCAGATACTGCAGGGGGCAGTTGCTTCGTCCTGGGGAGCCCCGCTCCGCAGCACGGGGCTCCTTGATAGCGGCCAGGTCTCTCAACCCCAGCTTATGTAGTCGGCTGGTGGCATCTTCTTGATCGCCGTGGCCCGCTCTGATGTTGTCGATGTCGGTGAGCAAGCAGTCCAAGTTGCAGACGGCAACGGGCCATAGGAGGAGATAGAGGTTGGTTTGAAGGCAGTATGTCCCGACCAGCTTCACAATGTGGTCATGGCACAGCTTCTCCATCACATTGGCTTCCTCGCGCAGCTTTTCCATGGGGTAGCGCCGGTATGGTTGACGGATCTGCTTGCGCGCCAGACATATTGACCGGTTGTGGTTCTGGTACTGGACTTTCTGTACGATACCGAAACTGCCGGAGCCAAGAAGAGGGTTGCCGCAATCGAGCACGAATCGTTCGTGCAGCTTCTTTGCTTCGGCATAGTCGTCTAAGGGAGCGTGCTTGCCGCTGTCTCGTGTCAGCCATCCAATCCGGCAATCCGGCAACTCGACCCTCATCCGACCTTACATTCCGGACCAGTGGTGTCGCGACGCATCCCATTCTTCCAGAATCTGGCGCTCGCACGCCTCCAATTGTGACTGAGGCAGGCGCTGCATCCCGAGGTGGGACGTCGGCATGACGGTTTGCCATCCATCGCCGGGGTCGCCCATAGCGGCGGCGATGCGGGTCCCCGTGGGGAAGAGGATATCGGAGAAGGGACGGACGAACGGTTGGGGTCGAACGGGGAGGAACAGAAGGGTATCGTCCGATCAGAATGTTGCCATAACGCCGAAGTCAGATGAAAAGAGGTGGAAACTCCTCAACTAAGCCGGTATTAGCAGCATGGAGGAAGAGTTGCAAGACGAAGCCGGCATTTGGACCGCAGGGAACAACTTTTTGTCAGTGTCTGAAATCTGGGGTTCCATCCAGGAGGTGGATGCCGGAGCACAGCCCTGCTTCGCGGCTTAGCTCCCGCAGGAAAGCGGAGATGTGGGGCCAGTGACCCTCCATTGGCGTGCTTGGTGCTGCGCGGCGGGACCCATTGGCCAATTCTAGGAGTTGGCTTCAACACCGCGAAGAGGCTACGAGAGAGGGTCGCCCAGGGCGGCCTCTTCCTCCCAGCATTCATCAATGGCTCGAAAGCTGCGGACTTGGTCCAATAACTGCTGACCAATGGGCAAGAAAACCAAATGCCGGTGGCTTCAGATACATCACCTAACAAAAATTTCGAAATGGTATGTAAATACATGGGTATGAAATGGAGACGAGGGAAAACGGCTGCTGGTATCAAAAAGTTCAATTTTGACGAAAGCTAATGACGCTCACACAACGAAAATTAATGTTCTCTGGTTTGGCAAAGAAAAGGAACGAGGCAGATGTTGATGAGAAGGACGGCAAATCTGGTTAGCCCGGCTGAGAAACCCCGCTCTGGCCATGTAAGCAGCCAGGTCTGGGGCGAGTTCAACGAGAGCTAACAAATCGAGGTCTGAAAGCCAGCATTTGGTGTTGCACATGGTTAGTGCGCTCCTGTTCCAACGGTTTCTCCCCGTGAATAAGCAACAGCAGACTCGCACCACATGCATCGATTTCCATCTTGATGAAACCGGACGCGGCCACTTGCACTTAAATAGCACATTGATTGGCGCCGGCGAATCTACATATTGTGGACCTGGACTAATTATCGAGAAACATCAATTGAACCCAGCATTCAACATTCGCAAGCTGCCAAGGCTCGCGTCTTGATTCAGCACCAACGTCGCCGTTCGACTGACCACCTTATTCCGTCACCCATCAGTTGTATGAGACGCGCCGAAGAAGATTGTTTTTTACCTCTGGTGGCATCACCAAGCCATTGAACTCACTTAAATTTCCGAGTGCAAGGGGACCATTAGCCGTCCGGGGCGCCAGGGAACGGGAACCCTCACTCTCACTTCACCGCTATACCTGTGGCGTTGGTTGCCGATTCTTCTCTTATCGTTGGCAAAGCTCGTTCCGTGTTGTGTTCCAACTCATATAGTGTATACAACTCACATATAGAGCTGCGAATGGTGGAGGAAACCCCACGGCAGACTGTCTCGATGCGGTACCCTCAGGGCGACCTCCCGATTCTTGGCGCTGAAATATACGACGACAACAGCTCGTTCGGCTCGTCGGAGCGAGTATCGGCGTCACGGAAGACAAAAGGCTCTCTCTCAGCCTCCCGCGGCTCCGGTGGAGGCCCAAGAAAACGACCAAGGACACAGGCGGCCGAGGTCGCTGAGGCCGAAGATGAGAAGAGGCGGGCAAGGGGACGTCCACGCGTGGACACCAAGGATGAGACGGCCGCTGATGTGAGTTGACATTGACCCGCAAGTGCTACTACCCTTGTATCCAACTCAAAGAAAACTCTCCACCCTCCTCCCGCTAGCCCGAGGGGTATGTGTCTCTGTGAGTTGCTCTGACACTGGCTGCAGCGCCGGCGAACGCAGATTCGGCTTGCACAGCGGGCGTATCGCAATCGGAAGGAGACCACAATCCAGACATTGGAGCACAAGGTCCAGCATCTCAAGGATACCAACGAGGACATGAGCAATGCCTTCATGCAGCTCCACGACTTTGCCCTGAGCAGCGGGCTGCTGGATAAGATGCCCGAATTTGGCCGCCAACTGCGTGAGACGACCGAGAAGTTCGTTTCTCTGGCTCGCGAAGCCAGCGACGATGATGTAAAAGATGACGAGCCAAAGGCCGCAGGCAGCAACCCGACTGATAGCAGACCTGGCAGTGATCGTGCCCGCTCAGACACACCAGAACACTCCAATAATGTAGCAACGACAGTACCACCAGACACAGCACCGGAGACAACAACAGAAGAGCGACCGAAGGCCCTCTGGGGTGGCTTGATGCTCTCATACGAACCAGCCAGCGAAGCAGACCTCACCCCAACCGCCCCTGTCACCATCCCCCAACAAACCCCTCTCTCTAGCCTCGGCTACGAAGTCGTCACCTACCCAACCCCCGAGAACGCAAGCTTCCCCTTCCAACCCTCCCCGGATGACTTTACGCCCCTCCAAGACCTGCCCACCCCCTCCCCCTGGCTCGGCAACCTGGCCGCCCCGGCGACCTACACCGCCTTCGAAACCACCTTTGGCCGCCGCCTCCAGCGCTTCTCCATCGAGCGGGGCCTCGTGCTCATCACGATGCCCAACCCGCCCCAGTCGACCCTCGCCCACGTCTTCGGCTTCTGCCTCCTCCTCGAGACCCCCGCGGCCATCACCCGCCGCCTGCAACGCATGCTCGGCCACGACGTCACCCAATCCCTCCACAACTGGGAATACCCCTTTTTCCACCTGGGCGGCGCCGGCACCCACTTTTCTAATGACACTAACTCTCCAACCACCACCCCCTCCCCCCCAACAACAAACCATAGCCAAAACCAAAGAATAGGCAACCAAGGAACACTCGACATGCTCAAGCCCACGGCCACAGCCGGCTTCGCCACGGGGCCCTTTTCCTCCGCCATCGGCGCCATACGCGACGACGCGCTCGACCGGGACATGCGCATCGCCCTGCCCGGGTATGGCGGCGAGTACTATGACCCGGACGAGGTCGAGGTGTATCTCTTGCAGCGCGGTGTGGCAATCCCGCCCGGGTCGGATGTCGTGGCGGTCGAGGTGGATCTTGGTCTGTTTAGTAGTAGTGGTGGTGGTGGTGATGGTGGTGGTGGTGGTAACAATGGTTGGGGGGGTCAGTTCCACCAGTCGGAGAACGCTCCAGTGAATCATTTCCACCACCACCACCAGGCGGAGAGGGGCAGTCCGGCGGCGGCGTCTGCGAGTAGCAGCTCGGGAGGCAGCAGTGGGAGGTCGTTGTCGGAGAGACAGGCGCAGGGGGTGTCTGCGGGCGGTTGGGCGATGAGTGGGGTGGGTGGTGGTGGGGGGGATATGGTTGATCCGGCGCTTGTGGATGTGTTTGCGCAAGGTCATTCGTTCATGCCTCCGACGACGATGGCTGAGGCGTCATCGACTCTTGGCTATGCTTCGGGCGCCGATGGGAGTGGTGGTATGCTTTCCTTTGGGGCGTTGGGGCCGGATGGGAATGGGAATTCCGACTACGGTTTGAACGCTACGAGGCAGGGGGCAAACCGGCAGAGTGTGGTTGTTGATGTGGTCAGGCTTGTGAAGGGTATGTGTAAACCGTCCTCCTCCAAACGCTACTTGACACTCGCTAATATTGTTTTGCAGAAATAACCAAGCGCGGTATTTGCCTGGGTCGGGCGCCGGGGTTCAAGCAGGCTGACATCGATGCCGCGTTTTGGCGGTCAGTAAAAGTGGTTTAGTACAGGCCTTGGGCATTGATACCCGGGGGATGGGCCGTACGTGTGTGCTTATGGGCTCGGCGATCTAGCTGTTCATGTCGGCAGTTGCGGAGTTAGGCTGGAAACGAATCGTTCATGACATTCAAAATCCTGTCTTATTTTCACCCTCAGGTCAGGAGTTTCGCAAGAGAAGGGACATGACAACGGATATGGTTCGGGGATGGGATGCTTCTGTAGATTGGCAGGATAATATATATAATTTCGGTAATAGTACAGAATACATTGGTACACACGAAGCATCCTCGACGATCATGATGGGTCCTTGGGATGTTGTTGTGCCTCTTTCTCCGGAACGTCGTGTCGTGATTGTTATGCGACGGAGGGCATATCATTGCCGATGGCCGATGGCGCGAGGTGGCTCACCTGACGGTTTTCGCAATTCCTGACGGCCTTGAAGGTCGCTGCTCTCCGGCAGTAGCCGGTATTATGGACGCACTTCTGGGGCCATCAAGCCTGCTCTGGCGTGTCAGTACCTCCTGGCTGTCCAGGCGATTTCCCTGAATCTTGGTCCGTAGACGTCATGCGACCACGCTTGTGTATCGGCACTTTCCACACCCTCAACTGTGGTTCTTCGCCTCCCCTACCCTCCCTCACAAGCCTCTCCTTTTCCTCCTGCAATGCCATCTCCTGCTCGTCCAACACAATCTGCCACATCGCTTTGCCCCTGGCGATCAGATCAAGCCTCTCCTGGTTCGTCAGGTCCGACATGGACACTACCGTCTCCCAGATGGTGTCCTTGTACGTCCGCTCCTTCTTTTCCCTCACCTGCCTAACCTGCCCCCCCCGTCCCCCATCCTCGTTCTTTTGCCGTCTCAGCATGTCCTCCACCAACTTCTCCCACGCATCCTCCACCGCCGCTTCTTCCATCCCCTCCCCCTCCATCTCCAAGATCTTGATAAGTCTCTTTGTCCGCCTCTGCGATTTCTGTCGGAGCACTCGCTCCAGAAACCTCGGCTGCGGTTTCTTGATCCTCAAAAACGGAACACCTAGCGTCGCGCCCAGCGTGGGAGGTTTCCGCACGCCTCTCGGGAAACTGGATAGTGGCCTGGGCGGTCCGGTCGGTACATACACGGGCGGGTGGCCTTCGGGAGAGATCTTGGTGATCAACGGCGTGCGGCCCTCGATTGGGGCGGTGGAGATGCGTTTGGCCGTGCTGGCAGCGGATTTTGCCTTGAGGGCGAGGACGCGGGTCTGATTCTCGCGGAGGAAGGAGAGCACGGAGGAGTGTTCGGGTGTGGAAGGGTCGGCAGCGCGCGAGAGGAGGGTCAGGTAGCGATAGCCGTTCTTGAGAGCCGAGACGACAAGCCGCGGGGAAGTGTCGCGCTCATTGCGGCGGAAGCCGTTGCGGACGAGGGTTTGGATTGGGTTGGCTGGGCCGAGAGGCGATGCGGTCGAGAGGTCATCGGGCAGGGGCACGCGAGGGCCTTGGCGGAGGAGGGCTCTGTAGAGGGCGAAGCCTGAGCGTTGGGGGCATCGTAGTTAGTAGTCGCATGGTGGGTTGGAGGTTAATGGCATTAAAGTGTCTTACATGCTCGGCGGTGCCGCGAGGAGCGGGCAGGCACAAAAAACAACGGCATTCATCAGGGTGGGGGAGGATGCCACACCAGAAAGGTGATGCGACATTCGGGGCCTGGGCTGGCTGGGGGTGGATACGTAAGACTCCAAAATTTTGGGAATCCAAGGACGCGGTCAGGCACGGGTCTCCTTCGCGAAGTCACGTGAATCCATTAAACCATCACTGCGTCCCTTGACATGGCTAATGTTCTTGCCTAGGTAGGACCCTATGATGAGTTGCGCGTGACGTTGATATCTGGTGCGTAATAAAAGGGCACCGCTGTCGGCCACCCTCGCGACGGGGTGTGACGAGCTGGCCCATTTTGGCCTTCCCCTTACTGCTACCTCTCTCATCTTCGCGTCGAGACGAGATGCTCGGCAGAGTCGGCACGTCTACTGTGGAAAGGCTTGATCGCCTAGCTGTTTCCGTTTCCGTTCTATAACCCCTTGTACATCTCATACTTGGATCCCTCGGGCGGCTGGGGAAGCTTCTTGTTCTCGTCCATGAACCTAGACGAGGTTAGCACCAAGCAGCCCGGGGAGGCGCGTGCAATGTTCTGCTTACTTCCGTATCGCAATCAGAGCGGACTCTAGGCTGAGAGGATCCTCCTTGGGCCGCGCGTTCTTTGCAAGTTCGGCAGCGATCCTCGTCCAGTCCCGGAGAATGGCCACATAGTTCTTATCCACCTTGCCGTCGGTCGGGTGCACGCCAGGGAGGTTGATCTGGCTCACGAAGTGGATCTCGGGCGGCTCCGTCGGGTAGTTGGGGCCGCACTCCATCTTCAGCTCGTAGATTCGATTCTCGTGGTGGCCCTGTTGCGACGCCGTCAGCCTGGACACAATGCTGCGACGGTGGAGCAGGGTGGCGGCGCATCACGTACGTGGGGAGGACCCCAGATGGTTCCCCGCCAGTGTGTCATGAAGATGTCCTCGGGATCCTCCAGACCATATGAGCAGGCACCTAAAAAGCAGCAAAGCCGACTGTCAGTAAGTGCATTGCGCTGCGCGGCCAGCAGCACCGCAAGGCTGCGTGAGATGGATAAGCTAGGTACTGACCTGCACCCATGCCTTTCTCGCCCTTCTCCAGCTCGGCGAGGAGCTTGAAGTTCCGGGGAACCTGGGCCGCCATGATTCCGTAGTTGCGAGTATGTTCGTGGGTGTGATGGTGACGAAAGTCCGGGCCGCAGTTTGGCGAAGTTTGGCGAAATGCGCAGTCAACAAGGCCGATCGATGTCAACTAGAAGCAGTGGCACACCACCTGGAACTGTCGGTTTGGGCTAGCGGAGCCGGACGAGGGGTGCGGGGACCCTTGTCAAACAGGCAGCTCGCATGGAGGGGCTGACCGGCGGTGAAGGATTGTGCCACGCTTAGTCATTAGAACCTTGGCATGCTTGGCACCTGGTCGCGCTGACGACAGCTGCAGTTGGCGGTTTCCATCGCAATTGACAACCTGGAACTTAGCACATGCCACTCGCTGCCTGCCTCGAGCCTACTTTCCCGGCCGCAACCCCGGACCCAGATTGCCATGAGGTGACCCAGATCTCAAACTTGATTTTCTAGGATGCAAATATGACGGCCCAACTTTTGGCGTCGGAGCTCGCCAACCTCATCCAGGAAAGCAAACGAAAACACAGTGACCTTCGCCAGGTACGTACCACGCACTACGCACTGTGTTATGGCTCAGTCGAACAGTTCTGGAGGCCACCTCGCCCCTTTTATTTCTACAACACGCTTGTTGTTAACAACGTCCACAGGCTGCCGAAAAGTCTCTTGATGAACTCAAGACTCTGAGAACCCCGTCTGAAGCCCAGACATCGGAAGGTGCGTGCTGATTCCAAGCTTAGCATCTGCTAGCACAGACTCCTGACACAGTGCCAGATCTGGCCCAACGCCCAAATTTCGTCAACCCCTTCATCATCGCCTGCGGCACCAAAAATGTCAAGTTCACAGGGATTGCCATTGTCTGTCTGCAGCGGCTCATTGTCTCCCGAGCACTCCCGCGGTCCAGGCTGAGCCAGGTGCTCGACGCGTTGCAGCAGGCCACCTCGGCCGGGCTCGATGTCCAACTCAAGATTCTTCAGGCCCTCCCAGCCTTGCTCTCCAACTACTCTGCCGATGTGAAGGGCCAACTGCTCGTTACCGCCCTGAACGTCTGCTTCATTCTCCAGTCCAGCAAGAATGCCATTGTCAACAACACGTCTGCTGCCACGCTGCAGCAGCTGGTTGTCTCTGTCTTCGACAAGGTCGTCGCTGAGGACAGTGAGCCACCCCCCCTGCTCTCGAGTCCACCGTGTAATGATATTCTGATGCAATTTTTAGAATCCGGCGGTGATTCACCTACTGTTGGCGAGGTTCCCGTCGGTGACAGCACTGTCCCACTCAGGGCTGCGGCCATGGATGCACACAGGGTACATATCACTCCGCATCTCAAGCTGTTAGACCAAGACTGACGTGTTTTAGGTCTTTAACGATATCTGCCTGCTGACGGAAGGCCAACGGCCCGAGTATCTCCGCGTGTCTGGCCTCCCCCAGACTTTTGGTCTCGAATTGATCGAGTCTGTTTTGACCAACCACGCCGGCATTTTTACCACACATACAGAGCAAGCGAGCATCTTGCGGATGAGGGTGATGCCCTTCATCATCAGTGCTCTCCGTGGCAGACCAAACTTTGCAACCAGCGTCCGGCTCGTGCGCATACTGTACACGCTCCTCCGACGCCACCTCTCTATTCTACCTTCTGAGAGCAGGGATGCTCTCGAGATTTTGACTCGTCTCTTGGATCAAGACACGTCGCTGTGGAAACGCGCGCTCTGCATGGAGGTCTTCAGAGGCATCTTTTCCGAACACGCCCTGTTACGGCGTATTTTCATGCTCTACGACGCACAGGAGGGCCAGAAGAACATCCTGAAGAATCTGACTGCAACATTTGTGCGCGTCAGCACCGAAAGGCCAGTAGTCATCGGTCTGGGGCATCAGTCCACTATTCCCGTCGCCAGCGCCAGCATCGGAGCGTCAAACGATCAAGTGATGCTCGAGGCGAGTGGGGTGACTGGTATCCTCGCCAGCTCTGTGGGATCCGATGGCCACAACACTGGTATCAGCAGTCAATGGAGCGTCATGCGTGTTCCTTGCATCGATCAGCTTGACAAAACGGATGCCCCCGCGATTCCGGAGTCATACGTCTACAGCCTGACTCTATCATGCATCACGTCCTTGTCCGAGGGTCTTGCCAAATTCATCCTCCCCTTGACAGTGCCGAGCGAGGGACGGAGAAAACGGGGCCCAAAGCAAGATGCTGGTCGTGATTCGCCAGCCCCCCAGGTCGACGACAGCTCCGAGAAGTTGGAGCGGTCAGCCTCGTTCAAGAGGAATCCAGTACCGGTCAACCCCCTGACCCTAGAAAGCCACCCACTGTACGCCGAAATCAAGGTGTGCGCTGCCTTCATCGACGAGTGTTGGCCTGCTATCCTCGCTACCTGCTCAACTTTCCTCTACGCCGCCTTGGATTCCGAGTACTACCACAGTCTGGTCCGGGCCTTCCAAAAGTTTGCACACGTCGCCGGCCTGCTGCAGCTTGCCACTCCCCGCGATGCCTTTTTGACAACGCTTGGGAAAGCCGCCGTACCCCCCAATGTTTTCACTGCGTGTACGAATTATGGTCCAGTTCGGCCCCCGCCTAGTCCTGTCGCCACGGAGGGATCTGGCAACATATTCAGCAACGCTCGAGGTCTTCTCAGCGTCGACAGTCTTGTCAGTCCGTCGATAATCGGGGCCGAAAAACAGAGACAGCACTCAATGGATCTCAGCAGCATCACTCTTAACACAAGGAATTTGCTGTGCTTGAGGGCTCTGCTAAATCTGGGCATCGCGCTGGGCCCCACACTCTCGTCATCTTGGAGCATCGTATTGGAAACTCTTCAGCAAGCAGATTTTGTCATGTTCTCGTCCGGTAAGGCCGCGGGGAGGACGCCATTGGCAGCCAAGGGTCCCGACCCCCAGGCCGAACAAGAAGCCAGTGCGTTGCTTGCAAACTTCAACACCGAGACACGAGCCGTTGAGACGGCAGCGTCCCGTCTTTTTGAGAGCACCGTCGACTTTCCGAATCCCGCCTTTGTCGAAATTGTTGGAGCTGTCTGCAACCTTCTTGAACATGCCGAGCCCCCTTCGGGGGCAAGCAGCCGTCCACAATCGCCACCCTCTACTGCTGGGTTGAGGACACCTTCACTAGCCCCTAAACGAGTCATAAGCATTTCAGCACCTGCGCTGGCTGGGCCAAACCAGGAGAACCAGTTTGCCTTGTCTAAGCTTGGTGACATTGCTTCCATCAACATTGAACGACTACTGGCTTATCCGCCTGACGTGTCTGGTTGGACGCCTTTAACGACTGAGCTTATCAACGCGTTGAGCTCTGTGTCTAATACTGCGTCAGTCAGAGCACGAGCGGCGGAGACGTTGGTTCGCATTCTCCTGGAGGAGGCAAACGCCGTTGCACCTCAGCCAGAGGGAGTGCGAGGCCAGATACAGAAGCGTCTTCTTGAGGCCTTCCGCGATTCTCTCGTACCGATGCAAACGTCCGACCGCGCAGTGTCTATCGCAAAGCATGCGATCGATGTCGACATTCACAAAATTGTCCTCGAAGGCCTCAAGAGTCTGCTTGAGAACTGCGGCGAGTCTTTGATCAGTGGTTGGGAGCTAACTTTTGAGATCATCGACACCATTTTCATCGAACGAAACCTCAGAGTCGAAGTACAACAAGGCTCGCCGACACAGCGAACGGATATCCTGACCCGTGCAGTCAAGCTTATACGTCCGTCATTTGCCTCACTACAGCTCATATGCTCCGACTTTTTGCCTTCCTTGCCAAACGCATGCTTTCTCAATCTCGTTGATACCCTGTACAAGTTCTGCACGCAAGATGATGAACTCAATGTGGCGCTGACGGTACGTAGGCCCCCGGATTCCGTCGAGCACCGCTGACTGTTGATAGACCGTCACGTTTTTCTGGGCCATCTCAGATTTCCTTTCCGCCAAGAGCGAGACCATGTCGATTACCGAAGATATGATACTCGAGTCTGAGGATCAAGCGTTGATTGCACTGGCAGCGGAGCCTTTCGAGAAGGGTTCGGGCGCGGCGTTATGGATGCTCCTCCTCCTGAGGCTTACCTCGGTTGCGGCGGACCAGCGACTGGAACTACGAAACAGTGAGTGAACTCTTGCCTGGGATTCGAAATAAAACTGACTTGGTAGGTGCCATTCAAACGTTGATGCGGATAATTTCCGCATACGGCGAATCTCTCAGCCCTGAGGCTTGGTCCGTTTGTATGCGGGCAGTCGTCTTCACACTTCTATCATCGGTCGAGGGTGAGCTGCGCGCTGTGGACAAGCCGTCCATGAAGGACAAGAACAAGAACCAGGACGAGTGGAAAGAGACGGCCATAGTCGTTCTACAGGGGGTCTCGGATCTCTTTGGCTCGTACCTCGGTGTGCTCGCCGCTCACCGAAGCTTCTCCGAGATCTGGCGGGACCTTATGGGGCATTTTCGGACTCTCTTGGATCTCCAGATCCTTGACATCAACGCTGCCACCTACAGTGCCCTCCGTGACATCCTTCGAAGATGTGCGGAACAGGAGAACCCCAGCGTGGGGAAAGATAGCATGGACCTTGCATGGGAGCTGTGGTCCCACAGTGTCCCTATCCCGAGAGATGAGAAGGACGACAAGTCGTCGGACAACCAGAAGTGCCTGGTGGTTTGGGTCGAAGCTTTGCTGGAGCTCTATGGTCTGATACACGCAGATTTCAGCGTCGAGCGGGTGCGCCGAATGCTCACCCTGCTCCACGAGGCCATGCAACATGCGACACCAGGGGCATACGCCAGTGACATCGAATACGTCACACCATTGCAGGGCAAAATCCTCGAGGTCTTCCGCATGGTGCGCACCGACCTGGAGGGTGTCCCCTCTGCCATGATCACACAAGTCGCCGAGTTCGTCTCGCTGGCCTTTGCCCATGAAGGCGCGACCAAAGGTGCAACAGAGAGGCGCACATACGTCGCCATGTCCAAGGAGAGCATGTCCATTCTCCAGTCGCTGGTTGTCAAGAACGCTTCCGAGCGAGACATTTACGAAACTGGGGCGTTTGCCACGGCGTTATCTGCGCTCGCCAAACCCGTCACTCTCAAATACCAGTTCAAAATAGTGACCAAGTCAGTCCAGCCGTGGAGGGTGGCCACACAATCCGCCCTGGCAGTGCTTACAGCAGCACTTCCCCATCTTCGCACCATGGAACTCCCTCGCGAGGCAATCCAAAACAGCTGGCAGATCATCATCTCCATTGCCAATGGCATCATCAGTGCCGATTTGGCTGCTGCTGCTGCAGCAGCCGCCGACATCATGGGCGACCAAGAGTTCGACATGGCTTCGTTCCGTGAACTGCGCCAACTCATTATCCCGGCACTGGGCGCAGAGGTTGTCCTTGACGAGAGCAGGAAGTCGTACGCCGAGGGCCTGTTCCGGACATCAATCATGCACGCGCCAGCCCCGGCCGAGGCGGCAGTCATCTACGGAAACACCAGCGGCCGCGACGCGACGGGACTCAGCGCGCTCTACAAGAAGCGAAACGGCCGCACGATCGACGTGCCTCCGACCAAGCGGAGTCTGATGAGCGAGGTGTGTCTCGACGAGCTGTTCTCGCTCGTCGAGGCCCGCGACGAGGAGGAGGAGGAGGAGACTCCTACTACATATGTGGACACCGGGCGGCTGCACATTCGCCTCGCTCGCACGGTCGCGCCGTACCTGATCCTGCGCTGCGCGCTGACGCTCCGCGGTTACGTCGCCGATCAGCCCCTGCGAGGACGCATGCCGCAGCCGCTGTCGCAACGCAAGGAGCTCCGGTGCATCCTGCGGCGTCTGGTGGCCTTGCGGTCGGAGCCCGACGCGATCCCGGATGCGCCGAATGTGGAGAGCGAGACGCGGAAGCATCTGCTCCGGCTGTATCCCCTGCTGGTGAATGCGGTTCAAGTGGCGGGGACGGCGGGAGACGAGAAGGTGTTGGGGTTGATTAGGGAGGCGTTGGATGTAGTGGGTGGGGAGTTTGGCTTGTGAATGGGGGGATTTGAGTGTGTAGTTGTTTTCCATGAATTTGAGTGGGTTGGTAGAATACAATTGAGTGAGTTGGTAGAATACAATTGAGTGGGTTACCGAGTCCCTATCTGACGCCACGCCTCGCTTTTCTCTAGAGTTCCATGCCAATCAGGACAAGTAATGGTACAGCCAAATTCCCTCCCTCCATTGCCTCCTTCCAGCGCCCCCCGGGGCTTTGACAAAGCACGCTACCCTCCCTCCTTAAGCACTCCTCTCCGGCACCGGGGCATCCTTCACACCCTTACCTCCAATCTCAATAACGTTCCCCTTTTCCAACACATCCCTCGCCATGGTCTGAGCCTGAGCCTGCGCATTCCCCACCTTGCCGTACACACTCAGCGCCGTGGCGATCATGCCCCCGATATCGCCCACGTTCCCGGGGACCACCACGGCAGTCCCCTCCTTGGCCAGCTTGCCAAACGCATCCACGTACTTCTCGGCGACCGACAGACTGACCGCGCTCTGGGCAGCACCCTTGCCCTCGGCAATCGACCGGCCCACGGAATCAATCCCGGCCGCGGTGGCGCGCGCCCGCAACAGAATGGCCTCGGCCTCACCGGTCGCGCGGTTGATCTTTTCGGCGCGCACGGCCTCGCTGGCCAGGATGGCGCTCTGCTTCTGGCCCTCGGCAATGTTGATGGCGCTCTGGCGCTGGCCCTCGCTCTCGAGGATCTCGGCGCGCTTGGACCGCTCGGCCGTCACCTGGCGGTGCATGGCGTCGACGACGGGTTTTGGCGCGTGGATGTCGCGGATCTCGTAGCGCAGGCACGTCACGCCCCAGGCCTGGGCCGCCTCGTTGATGGCCGCCGTGATGTTGGTGTTGAGCGCCGCGCGCTCCTTGAGCACGTGGTCGAGCGTGAGCTGGCCGATTTCGGAGCGCATCGTGGTTTGGGCGAGTTGGGAGATGGCGTATTCGGCGTCTTCGACGCCGTAGCTGGGAGGAGAGAGAGGTTAGTGGGGTGGTTGGAATAAAATGGTGAGGGGAAGGGGACTGAAGGAGGGGGGTGGGTTTTTTTTACCTCGCCTTGTACGCGTCGAATACGCGCGTGTAGAGCACGCCGTCGAGCTCGAGGGTCACGTTGTCGGCCGTGATGGCGCTCTGCGAGGGGATCTCGATGGCGACTTCTTTGAGCGACTTGACGTAGGCGATGCGGTCGAGGAAGGGAATCAGGACGGCCAGGCCCGGCTGCAGGATGCGGTTGAACTTGCCCATGCGCTCGACGATCCAGGCCGTCTGCTGCGGCACGAAGCGGACGACCGTGTTCATGGGCAGCGAGGCGGACTTTTGGAAGTAGGTCGGCGGCATGAGGCCCGAGCCCATGTTGCTGGGGAGGGCATTATGTGGTGTGGTGTGGAAGGGGCGGGTGTGAGGCTCGGCTGTGCTTCTCGTTGGTCTCGTTTTCGATAATGCGATGGCGGATGATGGGAGCGTTCTGGAACTGCGAGTCGAGGCCGAGAGCCCTGCCCGGACGGCGGGCACGATTGCCCTCTGTGCTGTTGTGAGCGACATTGTCGGGCGACAAGCTCACATTTGCCTGTGGGCCGGTTCGGTTGTGTGGGATCGCAGGTCGTGGGACTGGCGTTGAAGGTTCAAGTTGCGCAGAAGGAACCTGGAAGAGCTGCAGTCAGTCAATTCAGTCAGCAAAGGTCGACGTCAGTCCTGTTAGGTGGACCCACTGAAGGCTGCACGGATCTGGCCTCGGCAGGGTCCTGACGGAGCTCGGACCGAACACCCGAAATACGGTAACTAGAACATTACGGATGCATGCGCTTTCTCCAATCAACCAACTCATTTGGCCCGTTTCGACAGTGGCTTCGAAACACCCTTTCCTACAAGCGGACACCATTATTTCCAATCACGAATTACGAGCAGAAAATAGCAGTCTGATTTTGTTTATCTAGGTCCACCCTTACTTGGCATCCTGAACAACCTCTCCGGTCGCCAGAAGACGCTGGCCCTCGGGGAGCGGCAGAGATCGCGTCGGCGGCCGTACCCAGCTCAAAAAGTCCATCCCAAGCGTGGTAAGAGTGGAGCGCATTCTCCCACGCTTTCTGAGAGGGCTTCGATCATACGACATGAATTCGTCCACGCGCAGCGGCGGCCAGCTGAGCGGCGTTGACGCCTTGGTGAAGTGATCAACCTCTTTGTCGGTTTCGGCCCTTCTTTTGGCCCATTCCTTCAGGACCCGTCGGTATTCTTCCACGGGACTGTCGAGCTGCGCATCCTTATGCTGTACCCATTTCCGCTTGCCCATGATCTTGGACGCATCCAACTCGTGCGGGTAGAATTCCCGGCGGAAACAGAACTCGCGCGTGATAAGCTCATATACGGTGAAAATCACGAACTTGATATCGTTGCGGTCTTTTGCGTACTGAAACTCGTGCCGATTCTCCTGGTCCCCGTCCCATCCTAGCTTGGCGGCGCAGTTGAAGTCGAAGAGTTGGATATTATCGGTCTTGCCGTCGATGAGAAGATTCCAAGGGCATATATCGCCGTGGACGATGCCGACGCCGAGGTTAAGGTGATCGACCACCTATTCGTTATTAGTATTTGTATAGACTATCTGAGGACCGAAAGTAGGGCAAGACATCGACTGACCTTGATCAGTTGCTCCAAGTACTTGAGTTCGAAGACGCGGTCCATGTCCTCCGATAGCGTCCCGCCAGGTATATATTGGGTGGTGAAGCCGACTACCCTGTCGATACCATCGACCTTGTCGACAACGAGGGAATCGAAGGGAACAATATTAGGGTGCTTCGGCATGCGCATGACACAGTTCGCCTCGTGCCACCAAAGGGCAACGTTGGTCTCCGACACGTAGTACTTGAACACCACCTTCCTCGTCTCGCCCGGCGCGGGCGAGTATGTTGTCAGATCAACTTGAATCCCTAGCCTGTCGATTTCGGTCAGGTCACGGCGACGTATCGTGGAGACCCGCCGAGGGAAGTCAGTACGCGGTGGATAGAACGGTATCCAACTGCGATCCCCATCGTCATCCGGGGAACTCGACACAAGTGAACCGTCTTTCGTGATCTCGGCAATCACATGGTCGGCAGGGAGCGTATCGATGAACTTCTCGACGGCCTCGGGCAGCACTTCTCCGCCCACCGACTTGGGAACATGCACGTCGATGCAGCGCCTCTGGTCCCAGTCGTACACGAGCCATGAGTTTCCGCCCTTTTCATGGGGAAATGGTTGCGAGTAAGTGAAGCGCCCGTCCAGATCGCAGCGCGAGAACCAGTTGGAGCCCATAGTCGTATTGCGAGTCCTGGAAAAAACCACTCCGGCGCATGGGTGATTGCAAAGTAGTTGCTTCACGAAGTCGGCGTGGTAGGGATGGAACTTGAATGAACCGCGCGATAACCGCTGCTATATGAAGAGAGCTGCAGGGCCAACGGGAGCCTGGAACCGGCCAATTGTGCGCACCGAACCCCGCGGCCAATGATTAGATGCAACAGATCCTGTAGGCTGTTGGTTCCCGCCAAGTCCTATTTGAGACCTGGGCGCGCCGCCGCCGCGGTTAGTCGCCGACAGGAGCGTCAACTGACTCGGCTCGAGCTCGACATCATCAAGGACCACTTCGCAGCCGAAGAAGATACCAGTAACCTCACAACGTACTGGGATACCGACAACCCCAACTACAATTGCCTCGCATATGCTGTCCATGTCACCGACCGCTTTGGTATTCCAGGAATATCTCATGTTAAGCAGGAACAGCTCTGCATGAGCCTGATGGACTGTCGAGCCATTAAACAAGATAACCCATTGTGTTAAGGTAGTAGACCCGGTGTTTGGTTGACCTCATCTCATCCTTTCCTTCGCGCTGTTCTTTCAGAGTCCTGAATAGC
The DNA here is from genome assembly GCA_033296705.1 of Chaetomidium leptoderma. Classification (NCBI taxonomy): domain Eukaryota; kingdom Fungi; phylum Ascomycota; class Sordariomycetes; order Sordariales; family Chaetomiaceae; genus Chaetomidium; species Chaetomidium leptoderma. The sequence continues at coordinate 8,425 of MU857059.1, read as the reverse complement.
ATAGGTAGGAAAGTACTGATGGATTCGGTCGGGTGTAGATTAGAAGCATGCGGTTGTCTCCCTCGGACCCCTTTAAGTCTTCTACTTTCCCTCGCCGGTTTAGTCAGTGTACCGTAGCCCGAGCACCAATGTTGGCTCTTTTGCGTCAGCTAGTATTTCTAAACATCAGGGGTAACGCGGTTTGCTCGTAATTCTTCAGCTACCTAGTGGTAATGTCCTTATCCGTAGGTCGTCGACGATAGCTCTACTCCCAATTTCGGCGACGACTTGTGTCCAAAAGCGACGAAGGACCATATTGCCCCTCTCCTTTTCCTGCGCCCTGTTCCGTATAACCTCAAGCAGTAAACTAAACAACGTGTGTTCCTCCTGGGCCGCATCCACAAAGTGGCTTGCGATCCGACCAATCCGGCCGACCAAGTCGTCCTCGGATGTAGCTCTTTCTTGAACTAGCACCAAGTAGAAGCCTGCGGGCCCAGTCAGCGTGGGCTCCTTGCGTATGTACACTCGACACACGAAAGAGAATGAAAAGACTCACAGAGCGTTGGCCTAAAGTCATCAATCCACGTGTACCTGTCGGGCGACTCAGCTATACAAGAGCCATGTCAGCACTAACCGTCGAGCCGCGGATGACAAGAAGCATATAACTTACGCCGCGGTTGCCACAAGCGAAGTCCCATATCTGTGTTTGGTATTTTGCGGCGTTTTATGAGGTGTCAGACGAGCGAGCTGAGCAAGTGTGTTGAAGGACGAATGCCGTGAAAATGTTGATGAGAGAATGGGGTGGGGGGAAGTGGGCTCTGGCGAGCAGCTGCAGCTGTGACTGCAACAAAAGGAAAACTGGTTCGGTCACCTGCTGCATCAGGTAGGTAGGCATGAAGTCATGGACAGTGCCTGTCATGTGTTCGCCGAGAACACGTGCGCCTGCTTTTGGAGTCAGTCCGTATGCCTCGCTGATAAACCCCATATTAGTACCATTTTCACATGCCCGGGCATCGGCTCAGACGGCCGCCTTTTCTCCTCCTAAATTTACGAGTAACAGCATAGAGTACCCTTCGCTAATAACTGTTTTGGGATACGTCGGCGGATAATGTAATTATAAAGGGATGGGTCGTTGTGGTGCTTCGCACGATCCGGGGATCCCACGGGTCGTCTTTCTTAGGACTGTGAGGTGTAGGGCACGCGCTCGGCGTCGGCCCTGTTGAATTCTCGTGCTCCCGAGTAGTTCTAGAGAAGAAAAGTCTACCAGTCAGAAACGGAGGCTCAAGCTCAGAGGATCATTGGATCAGTAATAGGGGGTTAATTTACCATTGACGCGGTCGATGACACACGAGAAGTAAAGGTGTTTCATCCTCTTTCCAACCCTGGAAGCCTCCTGTCTTCCCTCCTTTGCCACCAACTGCATCGTATGCCACGAGTATCGGTCCTCAGCGTTACGGACGTTGAGCCTCGCGCGGTGAACGATATCATCGAGTTGCTCATCGGCTGAAGTCGTGTCGTTCAGAGTGTAATACAGTTCCTCGGCTGGTTGAACGCTGTTGTTAGCTACCTGGGCATTTGAGACGTGGATGGGGAGTCGGGGACCATGCACCGACATCCCCGGGGCCCTGGAGAAACGGGCCCTCTACGTACAACCCGTCCATATACGAGGATAGCTAGGCGCCAGTGTAGCTACCCTACCTCGTCCGGGACGAGGGACAGGTACGACATTAGGAACGCTCGGTGGTGCACCCTATTCCCGTCCACCGGCATGGAGGTGACGAGCTGCCGACGCTCCAAAGTACGCTCGTCAAGGGTACGCTTTCCGGCCTAAGACACGCATGGTCAGATATCAGGGGCAGGAGGTGGAACGACCGGGGGGGCATACCATTGTGTCCTTGGAATTTCCGGTGAGACCCCAGGAGGTACGAAGGTTCATCTACGCTTTTTCAAACGCGTCTGCGAGATCGCGGCACGCGTGCCCGATGTACTTGCTGACCTCTGGGGGGGTACGAGAAGAGCGACTCCAGGGCCCTGCCCTCTTCACCTTCTTCGTTATCGTCGTCAAAAGTCTTCCAACGCCCAGAACCTCTCAGCCTAGGAGAGGGTCCGGGCGAGGGCAAGTGCATCTCCGCGTGTAACAACGATTGGCTAAGTCTCGTCAGAATCGGGGGGAAGGCTCGTAAGGGGGTGGGTGTGGACTTACCAGCTCGCACATGTCCTTCCGCCCGATGCACTGTTCGCAGCGGGAGCTGCCCGAAAGGGACGCGGCCTTGTCCTCAAGGTAGATTCGGTCAGTTCCAGACGCCAGTCCAGGCTCCAAAAGCCGCCTCCATCCCCTTTGCCCCGCCCCCCCCCACCAAGAAAGAAAAATAATAAAAGCTGCGTGCCTTCCAGCTTGCCTTCCTGACGCTGGCCCTTGGCGAGGCCCGGTACCATCTTGCTCCTCCAGAACCTCTCCGCCTAGGAGAGCAGGCGGAAAAGCGCGAGGGCGTCTCCACGTATGATCCCATCACTCCTCCTCGGACCCCGAGGTGATCACGTATGGGTTCTCCGCACTGTTGTTTCCGGCTTCCCTAGCCGCACGGGGGGGACTGTTCTGGGAAGCAATGTGTTCCCCGACGGGGATGTAACGACGGCTTGAAGTCGCGCGAGGGCCCCGCGGGCGCCTCTTGTCTGGCATATACTTGGCAAGCTCTTCTACGCCTAAGTCTGCGTGCTTGCGCTTCAGGTGACGCTTGAAGGATTCGCGGAGCTTATACACGAGCTTTGTGTCGCAGTCTGGGACGGGGCAGGCCTGGGGCGTCCAGCCTGAGTGGTGCTTCGCGACGTGGTGGAGCAGGTCACGGCGTGTAGTAAACACCTCGGTCGAGGTGCAGTCTGGCTCCGAGTATGTCCGTGGCTTGAAGTTGTGAATGGAGTACATGTGGTCCCGCAGGCTGTCTTTCGTCGCAAAGCTTTTTCCGCAGTCCGGCTCTTCGCAGGCAAACAAAAGAGTGGCCAGGTACTCTGGTGATGTGAATGGGCATGTCTTTAAATGCATGTCGAGGAAAAGAACTGCGGCAACCTCGTATTTGCAGCCGAATTTTTGATTTGGGCATTGGAGTTTGGCCAACCGCGGATCCTCCGCGCTACCTCCGTAGAGGCCCTGCTGAAAGCCAGGCGTAGTCGTTTTGGTGAACCTTCGGAGGTTGATCGTAGCGAAGAAGTGGGAAAACTCGTCCCGCTCGGCCGTCAGAATACGGCACGGGGGGTAGCGGTGCCAGTGGGAGTGCGATTGACGCCCATGAATGTGACCTCGTTGTCGTTGTTGTCCTGTTGCGTCGCGACCGGTCGGCCGGGAGTACGGAAGTTGAGGCGTCGCGCAACATTGCGGTCCTGGTTGGCAGTGCCCAGGTCTGCCATCGTCATCGCTACTCTCATCACTGTTGGAGTCACCGGGCGTATTGGCCTGCTCGGCCTCGCTTTGTTCGTCCCCCCGGTCTGTATTCTTCGTTCTTCTCAGATCAGATCCGGTAGTTCTCGCGGAGAGGCTCCTCCCGTTAGACGTATGAAAGCAGCGATAATACTCTGGGCTTGATTTACCTCTGGAGTCTGTTGAGCGTGGTTGGAAAGCGGCCAGGTTCCGCTAATGGATTCCATTGTTGAAAGGAAAAAGCAAAGAAAATGGGAAGTCGCAAAAATGTTGGTGGGATTTATAGGCCAATTTTCAGGGCAGACAGTGAATCCGGTGGAGCATCCGAGCGCGTTGCTATTGATCTCCGGTCATAAATAGGCGTGAATAGGTTGGAGATTGGATGAAAGGATCTGTCCCAAGTAGATACGTAGATGGTGAGAATTGTTGGAGTAGGAGTGCGAGAAAACTGGCTGGCATGAAAATGGGCGCTGGGGGATCGGGTTTTATCCACACGGCTCATATGATAAGGCAGTTCTGGGTTCCAAGGTTGTCAACTGTGCGTTGGAGGATTATGACAGTTTGAGCAATTATCTGGTTGCGTGATTTGAAAGTAACCCACAAACGAGTCTTCAACCCGGGATAAGTACAACCAGCAGCGTCATTTGCCATATCATAGAGCAAACGACCAGCCATACCACCACCAATAAGTGGAGGATGACGGGAACATTGGTGTTGCCGCTCAACATTTACAACACAAACCAAGCCTACATACCCCCAGCTCACACACAAACACTCCCCCCATGATTCAACGCCACAAACAACGGCCCCCCCTCTCTTCCCCCCTCCCCCCTCCCAAACCTCACCCCCTGCCTCTGACAAGCCCACTCCAACCCCCCCAAAGTCCTAAGCACGTCCCCAGGATCCGTAACAAACGTACCCCAATGCATAGCAACCGCCACAGGAGGAGGAGGCGCAGGCGCCGCCGGCGGCAGTTCCCCCCCTCCCTCTCCCCCTTCCGTCCTAACCTTGACCACCCTAACCGCGTCCCAAGGCGAGGAGGAGGTTGGGGGGGCCGATGCGGGTGCGGATTTGGGCGAAGGCGGGGCAGGGGGGGTGTTTGGGATTGTTGTTTTCTTCCGTCTCGTCTTTGTCGTGGGGGGCGGGGGAAGAGAAGTTGTTGTTGGGAGAGGGTGGCCAGTGCGGGGACGGGTGGAATTGATAACCTGTGTCGCCGGCGAAGAAGACGCGGTGCGGGGGGTTGTTGGGGGTTAGGGATTCGAGGTACCAGCTTGACCAGAGGGTTGCGTTGGGGTCGTCGCCGGAGCGCCAGCTGCTGTGTTGGGCAGGGGTGCAGTGGATTTTGATGGCGTTTTGAGAGGTCGGGTTTGGGGAGTTGAGTTGGACCGAGTCCCACCAGTCCATCTCGATGATGCGGTCTGCGGATATCCCCCACTCGAGAAGCCACTTTTTGTGTCCCAGGGGCACGAAGAACCGGACAGAGTCTCTGCTGTGCTGCCAGATGGCCGTGATTGTACTGGAGTCCATGTGATCGTAATGTGAATGGCTTATGAAGACGGTGTCGATCGGAGGGAGGTCCTGGACCTTGCATGGCGGCGGGTATGAGCGGATCGGGCCTGCGGACTCATTGCCGGCACAGCGCATCGAAAAGATGGGGTCAAAGAGGCATCGCACCGGCTGGCCGTTTTGCTGCTCCAAGGAAGGTAGCTGTACCAAGACAGCAGCGTGGCCCAGCCATGTCACCTTAGCTTTGGTGTCAGCAGGAAACAAAAAGTCGGGGTCTTCGATGCGCAACAGTTGGGCTGCTTTTGCGCCGAGTGAACTTGGCCAGTCGTCGACGTCGGCGAAACGGGGAAGCTTGCTCGGTGCTGGCTTTGGCGGGGCGGGGCTGTCGGTGAGATGTGATGCGGCCAGTTCGATGCAGCCATCGTTGTCGTCGCCCCAGTAGAAGCTATCCCACAACTCCGCGACAGTGGGTTTGTGCCATGATGGCCAGGGGTTGCGGAACCCGATACTTTGGTCGTTCTTCAACGAAGGACGAGTCCGCGCGAGGGACGGTGCCCACGACCGGAGGTAGGATCCCCAGACCGCCGGGGCAGCTTGAGCAGCGTTGGCCGCGATAGCGTGATGCTCAGGGGGGTCGTCGGTGTTGGGGTTGGCTTTCGTTATGGCGCCGAGGGAGAGCATGGTGAAGTTTGATGTGGCCTAGAACGGATGCTTTGAGATGGAGTGAACTCGCAGTGGAATGAAACCAACAAAATAACACGGTCCACAGCTCGGCACAACCATGGCCCCGAGCCTACCCCTGGGTTCTCACAGAGCTCGAAGTCTCGAAGTGGAATGGTGGAATGGTGGAGTGGGTTGTACGGGCGACGCTGAAATAAACTCTTGGCCCCGCACTAAGACCCTGGTCGGCGATCTACAGTGATCTACAGTAGCGGCCTCGCCAAGTCTCAACTCCCGAGTCCAACTCTTGGAGAGCAAATCTCAAGAGCTCATAGATCCCACCACGGTCCCACAGAACATGTCAAAACCGCCATTGGACCGGTTTCGGAGCGACAGCTGGCATTCCCTGTCCTTGCGCCCGAAAATCGGATACGGCCTTACCATGTGCACCCTTTCCGAGTCCAAGGAGCCAAGGACCCCTGGTCAAGACTCAAGCCGAGATGGCGTGGCTGCCGTGTGACTAGCTGACAGCCCAGGCTGGACCCTCCTTGGTGCCCAACAACTGGACTCTCAAACCGACAACCGTCGGCCGGGACACCAGAAGATCATCCTCCCACTGCCTGTGAACAGCAGAAGCCCTCAGAAGGTTGGCGAATCTGGGCATCCGGCAATTGAGAATCCCCTGCAGAGCTGATACGGCCGCAGTGCACCGTTACACAGCCCGGCATCCGACTGTGTTTACTGACACGCTGCGGTTTATTCCCGAGACGGCCGGCCGGTTGGGAAGCTGCTACCTTAAGTAACAGACGGAACGGAGTCAGCGGACCTCGGTGGGGTTCCGGTTGGTTGACGCTGCAGATACAAAAGGTGCTTCTGCGCCCCGCCTGCGTTTTCCACAACACTTTCTCCAGCAGCTTTGCCGAAAACTACCACAGGCAACCAACTCCGTGGAAACGGCTTGTCTTGAATCCCGAAAACCCGGCGCTCAACCACGACCCCGACTCTCCAACAAACAAAATGGGCGACAACTCCCCTCCCCCCCCTTCATCAACCCCCGAGGAGTCCCCCCCATCATCCACCGCCCCCATCTCCAACCTCCCGCAACCCCACCGCGTCATCACCACCCACAACGCGGCCGGCCAAGCCATCATCCACTCGCACACCCCCTTCGCCTGGTCCCCCTTCGACAACGACAACCTCGCGTTCGCAGTCCCCTACACCACCTCGGGCTTCCCCCCGGACCTCAACGCCGACGCCGACCTGGCCGCCCACGACCGCGCCCTGGCCCCGGCCAACAAGCTCGGCCTCGTCAACCCGCGCGGCACGGTCCTGCGGTGCGTGGATTTCGCCCCCGGCTACGCGTGCGGCATGCACCGCACGCAGAGCCTGGACTACGGGATTGTGATGGAGGGCGAGGTGGACATGGTGCTGGACGGCGGGGAGTCGGTCCGGTTGAAGCGCGGGGATGTGGCGGTGCAGCGGGGCACGCAGCATCAGTGGGTGAATTGCAGTGCGACTGAGTGGGCGCGCATGATGTTTGTGTTGCAGGATTGTGCGCCGTTGGTGGTGGGGGGTGTGGAGGTCGGGGAGGATTTGGGGACGAATTCGGGGTTGCCTGCAAGTGGGAATTGATTGACTGGTGGTTGTTATGGGTGTCTTTGGGGTGTCTTTGTTTTCAAATTGGTTGCGGTGGGAGTTGGAGTGATGATGCTGCATGACAAAAGGCAAGGTTGAATGAAATTATGATTCTGGTAATGTCAAGTTCTTATCAGTGAGGTAAAACGCTTCTACATACGGGGTACTCGCTTTCGAAACACCATTGACCCCTCCTCTTCCCTCGTCCGAGGTCTCCCCTCGCAACTCCAAGCAATACATACAACCTGAGATCCATCGATCCACAACCCGAGGTTTGCCATTCGCCAACTCGAACACATTCAACCTTTCAACAACACGACCATTTTCAGGCCCCACGCTCTGTCACGCGCATCCACAGCTCCGAGTGGAAGAACATATTGAAGTTTGCCTCCCGCCGAGGCCGCTTGGGGTTCAAGATCTCAAAGTCGAACCGCCTCAGCAACTAGTACCATAGTCATAGTCAGTCAGCTCAACTTGCTCATTGAACCCCCCATCCAGACATCGATGACCGCCACGACGACAGAGACAGAGACAGAGATAGAAAAAAAAAGAAACATACCTCCACAAAAACCTTATTCAGCTCCAAAAACGCCACCGGCCTCCCCAAACACCCCCACCGCCCATGGCCAAACACAAACTCCACCGTCTGCACCATCCGCAGCCTCTGCTCGGGGGCGTTGTTGAGGAGCCAGCGCTCGGGCCGGAACACGTCGGCGTCGGCGCCAAAAATGTCGCGCCGCCGCATCATGGCCAGCGTGTTTTGCGCGACCCGCGTGCCGCCGGGTATCACAAACTGGCCGTCGTTGGGCAATGTGTCGCCTTCGGGGGGCGCTTGTTTCATGACTAGGCCTGAGAAGGGGGGTTGCATGCGCATGCCTTCGTAGATTACCGCTTGTCCGGTGGTGTGAGAGAAAGGCAGAGAGGGGTTGGTTAGAGTCTTTTTTATGTTGCGCGTGGGGAAAGGGGGTTTTGGTGCTGCGGGTGTTGATACTCACCTGGAGATATTTGAGCTTTTTGGCCTCTTCGCCTGTGATGGGGTTGGAGATGCGGCCTTGGGCTATGGCGGTGTCGATTTCGTTTTGGAGTTTGGCATAGGCGTGTCTGGTTGCAGCGAGATGGAGCATGGTGCCGCGGATGGCGCTGGCGGTGGTGTCTGAGCCCGCCACGAGTTGGAAGGGTACTGTTGGAACATCTACGCCAGAGTAAGGTCCTCGCAGGAGGACGCGGCGGAGG
>MU857058.1:0-48533 GCA_033296705.1 Chaetomidium leptoderma | reverse complement strand
GGGGGGGGGGCGGTGGGGGTGTTGGTTGTCAGTTGCAAAAAAAAGGGGGGACAACTTACTGATGTTGGCGGTGTGGACTTTGACTAGTTCGGTCAGTTGGTCAATCGCATCTGCCTGCGTCTCGAGCTGGCGCTCGGCGATGATGATGGGCGTGGCGAGGGCCGAGACGGCGAAGGTGAAGAGGGCGAAGAATGCGGCCTTCATTTTGGTGGTGTAGGGTTGTTGTTATTTTGGGAATTAAAGAAGGGTTGAACGTTGATGCCCGGGACGGGAAGATGAGAAGTGGAAGCTGCTGCGGTGCCGAAAGATGGTTGATGCTGATGAGGCAAGAGAGCCACAGAGACAGGATGGGAGCCTCCTATTTATGCCATTCTTCTTCTCGGGAGATCAAGTCACTGCCCACTTCCTCGGCTGCATGTTGGTCGTCTGGTAGTCAATACCGTCGGCCTGCTGGCCGTGAAGCCGGACAATCTAGACTTCGTTCCGGGTTTTGCAACTTTCTTGCCGGTGGCAAAGGTCCTTGTTGCATCCCAAGCACCGCTTTGGCCCAGTCGTGATGTCAACAAGCATACCCCAAGCCCGGTTTAAGTGTGTCGGTACTAGGCCCCTACTCTCAGATATGGAGGAAGGGCACAGAGTTCAGACCTCTAACAAGACGGCCGGCGCGGAGAGAATAAAGTCAATGTCGATCCCAAACCGCCCAGAGATGAAGCTGTGATGCTTGGCAAAGGACGGAGAGATTCGGAGACAGAGTCAGACACCTTGATGTGATTGCAATGGTCGGTTGGCCTTGATTCATGGACCGCCATTTTCAGCTGAAGCCACGTTAAACCGGTTTCCGTACAGTCAGGTGTCATTTCAGCAAGACTGCCGGCCCCAAGTGGAAGGTAGAGGAAGCGCTTGCAGCTCCATCGTAAAACCCAACGGCTGAGAAGAACGGCCCCGAGAACATATTGGGATGGGGAAGGGTGATATCCTATTGGCTGTTCTCGACTCTGGGGAGACGTTGAGGACGTCCGAGAACTCAACTATAGCCACCTCCGCCTATAGTTGCGAGGCCAGTGGCACTATCGTCGGATGCAACGCGATGATGTCAAGACAGCACCGGGAAGAGAAAGCTAGGACAATGGGCTCCATTTTCTGCCCACATAACTCTACGAGCTGTTACCTGCTTGTCAACTTGTTGGCCCCGTCTTTACATTTGCAGGGAGTCAGGGAATGCGAGGCTCATGAAGCTCTGCGAATCACTACCAAAGACGGGGTCCAACCCCTGACGATCTACAGATGTAAGTTGTTTTAGCGTTGAACATCAACTCTGTGGTAAAACGAATTCCGGGTTTGGGGCGAGAACGACAGGCACAACCTACTTCTCTGCTCTCCGAAGTGGAAGTCGGATCGGGCGATCGATCGCTGCGAAAGGGACCTTGTCTTGCTGCAGCTTTCCCTGCTCCGAGAACCCGATGGGTGGTTTGATGAGTAGCATGATAATATCTTCTTCTCAGCTGGCTGGCAGCCTGGTTGGCTGGACCGGATTTATCCAGGGGCGGTTAGTAGATTGGTATATGCGGGGAGAGCTACTGCTATGCGGAGCTCGAGGAGGAAAACCTCCGTCCATGTTGTGATGCGGTGGTACCCCGAGTTTGACCCTCCTGTGCCGGTTCGTTGTTGGTTCCTTGGTCTTGGGGCACTTGGTTCTTGGGGAGGTGTGTTGCTGCCCATTACACACGAGGTTACTACTACGGACTATCTTGAATTGCCAGGTCCTTGCATCCCGCAACAACCGAGCAGGATGTTCGGCACATCATCTGTGGGCTAAGGGGCGCCATGGTGGACAATAACACTTGACCTGTCTCGGAGACTCCCTAAAAGAGGGCGGTCGAGTACCCACCGGAATGCAACGGAATGAATCTCAAATGCCGGGGCTCCAGGACATGGAGCATGCACATCTGTGCCTAGGGGGGTTTTGTCAGTTGAGAAATGCATCGAATCCAGTGTCGATGGCCGGCCTCTTGGCTCATACGTCGGAGGGAGTGTTCATCTTATTCAGGTTCCTTTGGAGCGCCAACGAGAATACCACATGCCTCGTACTCTAGATGCTGTCTGTTTTGCCTCGAGGAATGTCGACGCGCGTTTCAATAGTAGCACTGGAATGAGACAACCGACAAAAGTCCGAATCACCGACGACGCGTGTTTGACAATATAATGAAGCTTCACACACAATCCACTGCTCCTTACCATCATCCCTCGTTCGTCATTCTCCCCCGCCATGCCTCGACTCTCCAGGACGCCCTCCCCATCTCTTCCACCCACCATGGCCCCCCCTATGGTGACCAACACCACAAAGACGCCCACCATGATGATGTCTTCTTCGCCGCCAAGCCCCGTCACCTACATCCCCCCTCTCCGCGACGGAGCCTGCGGCACCACGCCGCGCTCTCAACAGCCACTGTGGCCTGTCGTGCGGCAGGAGATGGCCCAGATGCTGCGCATGATGCCGACGCTCTGCTGGGCCCTGCTCGTCCAACAACAACAACGCAGGCCCCGTGCCCCCATGTCGTCGTCGTCGTCGTGGTGGGCCGACACGGCGGGCATGATGCTCCACGTCGTGCTGGCCTGTCTGGAGATGGGCATGATGCTGACGGCCGTGCCGCTCTGGTTCGTGCTCCCCGGCGCCGTGTTTGCCGCCTGGGTTTGTGTCTGCGCTGCCGCGGTGACGGCCATGTGCTGGATGCTTAATGGAAAGGGGCAGCAGATGCATCAGTGCAATGCTGGGTCTGAGGGCTGGATGATGGGTCAGGAGGAGGCCGAGGATGAGAAGTGGATGTTTCTCGGTGGGATGGGCATGAGGTGTGTGTTCTGATTTCTTGTTCCTTTCTTTTTTGTGGTGTCTTGTCTGACTGAGTGATGATGATGGTCCAGCGCCCGCCACTGCCACAAGCAGACGCTTCCCGCTCTGTCGCGTCTCTTCAGCCGGCCCATGGTGTGCATTTGCATGCGCACCTACGGCATGCCCTTCGACATGATGGCCATGATGATGCAGCGGTGCATGCCCATGCCCAGCCAGGCCCGGCGGAACCTGTACTCGCAGATGCGGTGTGCCTTGCTTGACGACTCGATGAACCGCTGTGTCATTCTCTGCCACAACGATGGCGCAGTCCTCGTCTCCCAGGCAGTCACCCAACTCTGTGCCGATCTGCCGTCGGATAAGCTTCGCAAGCTGGAGATCTACACGTTTGGTGCTGCCGCCTACGAGTTCGTGATGCCACTGGGAGACGCCAACATGGAATCGGACCCAGCTCACCAGTCCGGAGACCAGGCCAGCGAACGCCGCGGCATCCATGTCGAGCATTTCGCCATGGCCAGCGACCCCTTTGCCCAGATGGGCGTGCTGCAAAGCGTGCGGCAGAATATGGACAGCCGGTTCTGCGGCGGCGTCTTCATCATGAACGACAACAATGCCACTCGGCAGATGTGTTTCGGTTTGACCATGGAGCAATACCTCATGGCCCTCTTCCCCGCCCAGGTCATGCCATGCAGCACCGCCACTAGCAGCGCCGGTCGAAGCGTCTTGGACAGCGTCATGACCATCGACCGAGACTGCGCCGAGAAGCGCGAGATTGCCGCCATGAGCAACTACCATGCCGCTTCACAAACCAAGAAGGGAGGCGGCAAGCGCTTGAGCTGGACTGGCCTCGCGACCATGGCGGGCCAGAGGAACGGTATGAATGCCGGCATGGTGGCCCTCGAGATGGCCCGCAAGGGGTGCAAGAACTGCGATGGTCACAAGGGCCGTGAGGTTAGTTGGTTGGTGAGATATGTCGTAATGGAGGGGAAGCAGGCGGCTGATGGGATGAATGGGGGGCGCTCTCCCTGAAGAGGTGGTGTTGTTGTTATTCTTCGTTATGACCCATAAGGTGAAGCCCGTCTTGGAGGGGAGAAGGGTGATGTAATGTTTATTCTTCGTCATAAACCCTTTACTGTTATTCAACGAGAGTGTACTAAGTTTCAAATTATTTTCCATCCTGGCGCCTCACTCCTTCGCTGTTGACGACTCTGACTCTTCTGTGGCCGCCAAAGTCTTTCGCCTGGCTGCGGCGAGCAATTCCTCCAACCAAAGCAGGTTCTTCAGATTCACAACAGTCCCAGACTCGTCCGTGGTCCAGCAATCAAGCGTATACGCCTCCAGCGGATCGAAAGCCAACCCCGAGGTCGACTCAGCTTCTCCCTCACGGCGGACCATATACACACGCGGATCGACCAGCCACCTCTCCCCCTCCCCATCCCCCTTGATCATCAGCGGACCGAGCTCTGGATGCAGCAGCGGCTCAACCGGATCCCACATAAACGGCATCCACCTGAACCCCGCCACCAAAATCAACAACAACCTCCCCTTCCCCTCCGAATTCTCCTCCGCAATCCGGTCCACAGCCATCTGCATCAAATCCCTCCACGCCGCGCGCAATTTCGTCTTGTTCGGCGCCGCCAGCTCCACCCAAGCCACATCGGTCCTCTGCGCCAGCGGCGGGCGGACCCCGGCGGCGGCCGGCTTAAAATCCCGGTCCCAGGTGAGCCGCTGCACGACGATGGAGCGGCCCCAGCCGTCACCCCAGGCGCCCGCGTGGCGGCGCAGCGGGAGGCTGCAGGCGTGGCCGCCGCCGCCCGGGTGGTTGGTGTGCTGCGGGAAGTTGCTGTAGAGGATGCCGTCCCAGGTGCTGATCACCGAGTCCATGCGCTCGTACGTGTCGGGCGCGTCGGCGAGGGCGACGATCTCGAAGTCGGCTGGGCCATTGGGGTCCCAGAAATGAGGAGGGGGGGGTTGGGGGCAGGCTGGGGTTCTGTGGGAGGTGTGTGAGTTGGGTGAGTTGGGTGGGTCTACAATCAAATTAGGTGATGGGGGAAGGCGGGGAACGAACTCGTTGCTACTTTCGGCCATCTCGGATTATTACAAGATGGTCCTTCAAGGAGATTTGCGGTGGTTTTGCAGCATCTGACTCTATTATTTACAGAGCGGGCGGGAGAGCAGGGGAGGCTCAATGCCCTACCCATCAATTAACAACGAGTGTACACGACTGAACGTTGCGCAACTGATTGCCATCAGCCCATCCTTCCAAACAAGACGGCGTTCCTCTCAGCCCCAGAACTAGCACGTGTCTCGACAGCGGTGCTGCGGCTGCTGCCGCTGCCGCTGCCGCTGCTGCCGGTGCTAGTGCTAGTGCTAGTGCTAATCGCGGTGTCGGTGATGGGCAGGAGTTCCAAGTCGGACACGGCCTCGTAGACCTGGAGAACGCCCTTCCCGCCGCAGAATGTAGTCGCGTTGCCGGGGCAGGGAGTGTTGCAGTCGGCCTGGTCCCTCACCGACCCGCCACCCACGTAGCTACTGCACCAGCACTGGTTGCCCTCCTGCATGCCGGCGAACTTGTAGCGCGCGCGGTAGCAGGCGTCTTGGCATTTGGCAATGGTCAAAGACCCGTCGCCGCCCGCCGGGCTCGTGTTCTTCTCGAGAATGGGCAGTTCGGGGTCCTCCTCGTAGCAGCCCAGATCTAACCAGCCGGTTGGTGACGGGCCCAGCGTCGGCGCGCTGCTCGTTGTGGTGGAAGAGGCGGTGGTCGTAAATGTGGTTTTCGTCTTGTTCGTGTTTTCCAGTCGCTCCAGGGTGACGATGCAGTATGATTGCCACCTCCATGGCTCGCAGTCGAGACTGACCGAAGGGTTCCATTTGTGGAACTCCTCGGGGGTGATGGTAAAGTAACTGCGCACATACTCGCATGACTCGCCCTCATAGTTGTTCTACCACTCGACGCAATCCGGGGCCGTTTCTGGGTCCCATTGGAGTTCCGGATTGTTGCTGCATGAGACTCGGCGGGCGAGCGCCACGAGAGAGAGAATGGTGGCGGCCGAGGTCTTCATGGTAGCGGCCGGTGCGAGTTGAGAGTGGCTGGGAAAAATCATGCAGAATGAAGGGCAAACGCAAGTCGGGATTTCCTCGTGCCCCATGTCGGGGTTTTGGGCCGGATAGGCAAGCCGGCCACCGGCTTAGCACGGTTGGGCTCGATCAAGAAGGTGACAGCAGCAAAAATATTGTTATAAATCTAGAATTTCCGATTCAGTCGCTGCCGCCCCAACTTTTCCCAACCCACATGCTTCACGGCTTGGCGCTCTTTCCGAACACAGCTTCAGACCGGACCCAGGTAGGATTTTTCTATGCACCTACCTTCTCATCAGCAAGCGAGCCGCAAGCGCTAACATGGTCCTTTGAAAACAGACCTCGGTACCAGATCGATCAGCATGGCCACTTTCCACCCATTCCCTCGCCTTCCGTTCGAGCTCCGTGCTCAAATCTGGAAATTGACGGTCGAGCCGCGTACCGTTGAGGTCCGCATCCTTTACACGACAACCCCTCTCTCGAAGACTGCCCGCCGGCGCAGGAAGGGACCGGTAAATATCTCGGTCCCGCGTCTCGCTTCATCCACGCCGGTGCCAGCAACTTTGCGGGCTTGTCGAGAAGCTTGCAACCTAGGGCTGTACCAGCAGGCCTTCTCCGAGTTGTCCCCCTCCGAGACGCGTTATGTTTGGTTGAACCCGGAGATCGATATGATTTCCATTGGTACAACCGGGTTCGAGGCTTTCAAGCCGGTTGCGCACCTCTTCAAGCGGCTCAGGTTCGAGCGTAACAATGGAGATGAAAGCTTCTACTACTTCGAAGCCGATAAGCTCCGTCTCTTTGTCAATACCAAGGAGATCCACGTAGTCTGCCCAGAAGGAATTGAGGCGTGGCATGAGGCTTCAAAAGAGCACCACTTCCCTTGCGGCGCCGAAAACTTATTCTTCATTGACCTGAATGATGGTCGGATGATGAGGAGTATTGAGCTGGACGCGATGTGCACTCGATACTGGTGAGCCTCTTGGCGAAGAACCTGAATAGCAACAATACGGAGATGCACACCTGAGACGTTCCAACTTTCCACCACTACGAGTCCCACACGCCCAGCAGCGACGACGACGAGAAGGATACAACGCCCACTCGACAAAAACCAACAATATTGGCCACCCGCCGTCGCCGAGTCATTCTGTGCCTATCCCTTATCATTGTCGTCCTGGTGGGAACCATCGGCGGAGGAGTTGGGGGTTCATTAGCAGCGGCAAATGCGCGGAAGTACGACACCCATTCCCTAGCATCCCATCGAGTCTCAAGACAGACGCTGACAAGCTGTGAAAATAGAGCGTCCGAATCAACCCCCCCCATGATTGTCATGATGCCGACCACCGTAACCATGACGCCAACAGCTGGCGTCCCTGGGTCAACAACTCCCACGGCCACCCCCGAAGTCCAGGGAACCGAAGCCTCGGCAGCCTCCATCAAAGTGCCCACGCGGGGAATCCTCGACTTCGACTGCGGCAGGATATCCATGAACCGCCAGGTGGTGACGCTGGGCACCTCGTCGTGGGGCTTCGACGTGAACTGCATGATGAACTACATTGGCCCGGGCGTTGACATCGCCGGCATGACAGCCTACAGCTTCGACGACTGCATCGGAGCCTGCGCCGTGTTCAACCAGTTCGCCCGCAACAACACCTGTCTCGGCGTCTTTTTCAACGCGAACCTGACCACCAGCCTGCCCATGCACCACGGGAACTGCTTTCTCAAGGCTTATTTGCCGCAGATGTCGCCCGAGCAGGACCTGGCGGCCGCCGCCTCGTTGGCATATTCGCCGCAGTTTATAATGTGACACTGGTATCATCAAAGGGTGGCATGGGAGGGAGGGTGTGATCCAATCGTCTCGCCCGAGAACTAATGGAGTGACGATTTCTTAATGGCCGGCCAGCAAAGTTGTCGCCATTGTTCAACTGTTGGTAGCTCACTACTAGTACCTTAGTTATTATTGAATTCTAATTCAAGTATATAAAACACTGGATGCTGTTGCAATAGTAAGTAGTATCATGTTGAAAACAGCGCGCTAACTCTACCCAGCTTACAGGCTGCACTTGTCCGCCGTGATACCAAGGTCCTAATTTTTATGAAGCTACCAGGTAACTTCTCTGTCCACGCTTGTCGAAGAAAACCACCCCTCTCACAAATCCCTCACCATCCACACATTCCCCTCCTTCTCGCCTCCCGGATAGACTCTAAACCCAACCTTCTCATAAAACGGCACCACCTTTGTGTTCTCCCCGGCCACCCCCAACTGGATCCCCCTCCCATAATTCATCCCAGACCCCTTGACGCCCTGCACAAACCTCTCAATCAT
This sequence comes from Chaetomidium leptoderma, assembly GCA_033296705.1. NCBI lineage: Eukaryota > Fungi > Ascomycota > Sordariomycetes > Sordariales > Chaetomiaceae > Chaetomidium > Chaetomidium leptoderma. The sequence goes on along the minus strand of MU857058.1, from coordinate 40,287 downwards.
CTTCCTCCCCCACCCCTTCCCCTGCCAGCCCTCCAACAAATCAATATGCAACATGGCCCTATACCCCTCGACCAACTCCCTCTTCCCCTCCACCACCCCTTCCAAAACCAACCAGCGCACATTAAACGCCATCTGCGCCAACGCAACCGGATTGACCACCCCGCCTTCTTTAAACCAACCCTCCAACCTCTCCAGCTGCTCCGGGACAGGCACATCCTCCCGGCCCTGATCGGTCCCCAGCAGCACCTCGTCGACATAGCGCGGGTAGGCGGCGGCAAAGGCAAACACGTCGGGCGCGCCAAGGACGTAGCCGACGGCTTGGCCCGTGCCGTCGTCCAGCACGAAGCAGTGCTGCGGGCAAAGGTGGGTGAACTGTAGCGTCCAGAGGTACGGCGCCATTCGGACGGCGGCTGGGGAGGCGGCGAGGGTTGGGGGGAGGGTTGCGCGGCACTGTTTTTTTTGAAACGGTTAGTATATGGGTATTAGATATGTAATACTTGGGTGTTGATGTTCAGGTATGAGGTGATGTGCCTCACATTTTGAGGGGGTGGAGGGAAAGAGGGGGGTGGGGTTTACACTTCGGCTGAAGGGAGAGAGAGAGAGGGAGAGAGAGAGAGGGAGAGAGAGAGGTGGGTTGGGAGACGGTATTCAAGGCAATATAGACGACAAAACTAACAATGTGCTTTGCGTTCTCCGTGTCCTCGGGTTTGAACGGGCGGATGAAGGCCATTTTGATTGTCTGATGTCGACTGTTTGAGCGGGGTGGCGTAGTTTGTTTGACTGGCAGGAATAAACTTTGGGAAGAATAAAGTTCAATGAAGCTGCCCGGAAAGTTGAGAACGCGGATTCGTTTCTGCCAATCGGAGATGACAGCTGTGGCAACTTGCAAGGCTCCTTCTAGCCTACTGGATTGTCTCCCTGAACAGAAAGTGACACCTGTACTGACTGACTGACGGAGCGGAGCATCCTCCCCCTCACCAATGCCGTCCCAGGCTGGCAAAACTTCGGCTCACACAAAGGACAAAGGTCATCCGGGCCGCCTCGTGAACGCCCCCATATTATCCGGCTCCATTCGCAGGTTTGGGGCATCGTGGGACTGTCACGGAGCGCAAACACAACACAGCTGGTTCTTCCGACAATGACTCCATGGGATTGCCATCTTTGCTATTCTCGCGAGCTATCCACCATAGAGATCACAACTGCCCATACAAGTTCTCAGCAAAAGCACATATATGTATGGCCTGACAGCAGCCGCCGGCAACTCGGCCACGAAAGCAACTCTCCAATTTCTCTTGTGAGAACCTTGTGTAAATACTCCAGACCAGCCCAGGCCAGCGCCCGGGAAACGAAAAATCTTGCAGGATATCAACCCCCTTACTTTTCAACTGACATGCCAGAACCAGTCCAAGAAAACCCCGAATCAGAAAGGTACAGGTACAAGGAAATGAATAAGGGAAAGACAACAAAAAAACACCTTCACTCGACGCCCAGGAGGAGCCGAAGATGTTTGAAAGGAGGTATCTCGATTTCATAAGCCTCATATGGTGATGGATGATGACCCTGCCCGCCTGCCCCCTCTTTGGAGGTGCAGGGGAAAGTAAAACCCAGGGGACAGAACAAAAAAAAAATGGACAAGGATCGAAATTACAAGTGGATAGAGTAGGTGGACGAAGATTAAGTTATCTCTGAGGCTTCTCTCAAATCATGCCGCCGGGGACGCCCATGCTAGGGTTGCCCCTTGGGGCCCCGGGGAACGGCCTGGAACCGGGACTCTGCATATCCGGATGCGCTTTTCGCAGCCGCCGCCGATGATCTGGCCTGTTGCCACTCTCATCTTCGCTGGCCGCTCCATGATCGAGACCGGATGAGTTGTTGTTATGTGCTTGATCGCCAAAGGGTAGCCGAGAAGCCGTCATCTCGGGCTCATCGTAAGGGACCCGTGTGCGAGAGTCCTCGCGTCTGCGTCGGGGGTTGATGGGTGGCAGTGGTGGCGCAGGGCCGCCCGCACGGCTATTGGACCGGGACCTGGGCCCGCCATACGGAGCACGAGCTCCGTCACCCATGCCCGGAACCATGGGAGGGGGTTGGTGTGGCTGTGGAGGGTACTGTGGGTGCGGAGAATGATGTTGAGGGTGGTGTGGCAAGGCTGTTGTCGGTACTCGGCTTGTTGACATCACAAATGTGGGCTCGGAAATCTCTCTCTTGTCGACAGGTCGCCTCATTGGGCCGGGCATGGCACCATTGGCTGGTCCCAAGGCGGGTGAGTGCGCGCTGGACGGAAGTCGTGGGCGCGGTCCCAGCGAGGTGGGAGTACCAACCGGAGACCCGGCAGGTCCCATCGCGTAGGGTGCAGGCGAGGGCAATCCCATGGGTGAAATCGGGGATGGTTGACCAGAGTGTACGTCCAATCCTAACCGCCCGGTGTGCAGGGCAAGGTTTGCCGCCGACCTCGACCGCTCGAGGTGAGGAGAGGGTGCAGGCGAGGGCGCGCCGCGGCTGGGGTACGGATACGGGGGCATCATGGGAGAACCTTTGATGTCTGTCCCGGGCAAGCCTGGGGAGCGCATCATGGGCCGCACCGAGTTCGGAGGACCAAGCTGGTCGTGCGGGACCCCGTTTGTGTTGGTTCGCAGACGAGGCGGCCGACTGCCGGAACGACTCGCACTGGTTTCCGAACCACTCCGTGAACGTTCACCTGACGGCCTCGTACCACCCGGTGAGCTGTAGCTGTGGTCGTCGCTGGGAGGCCGTTGCTTGTATGTGACAGGCGGCGGCCTTCTCTCCCTGCTTGGCGTTCGTTGCCGTGGACCCCGATCGGCTCGAGCTGCGGCCTGCGGCTCATCCGGAGATTGCGAGGTTTGTGACATTTGATGCCGGGCTAGTGTGTCAAGCTCCTTCCGTCTTTGCAGCTCTCGCCGGGCTTGTCTGAAGGCTCTCAGGCCCGGGTGGGCGTTGCTGTCGTCGTCCTTTTCCTTTGATGAGTTCGACTCAGCATAAAAGTCGGTCTCGGGCGAGTTGTGCCTCCCTCGGGCCATATCATTTCTGGAACCCTCTTCCTTCATTGTCTCCAAGGACGGGAACTCCTTCTCGTCCAACGACTGTTTACCAGATTGTGGTGGAGTACTCATCGTTGCTGCTCCAAGGCCCAAAACTTTGAGTCCTTTGGACTGGCCCGCCACCATGTTGCGTGAGCGGTCCATGAGCGATCCTCGACTCGATTTCGGTTTGAGTATGCCCAGCGGGTTTGAAGGCTGCGATAGGTGGCTTGGGGGGTCTGTTGGCAATAGCAGAGGCGACGTAGCCCTACTGCTGTCCGACTCAACATACGAGGTCAGCTTCTCCCTGACGCGGCGACGAGCGTTGGCCAGCTGGTTCGCGAACTCGTCCGTCCCATCCTCTGTGGCAGTGCTGGACCGGTCAAGTGTTCCAGAGTCCGAGGTGTCACGCTTGGAGTGAACGCCTTCCTCCCGTCTGCCTAATGATGTCTCGGGACCGTTGCCGGAGGGAGCGCCAATCCAGTCCTGGTCTGACGAGGGCCATGGGCTCAACGTGAAACCCGACTCGCCCAAGGCGGATGGCGTATTTAAATCGAGGTCAAAACGGGATCCAAGCGCGGTTGAATCATCGTGCCCGGCACCACCCAGAGTCGAATCGACACTTTCTGTGCGAAGATGCTGACGAACCAATCCACTAAGGCCTGAGGTTGGGCCCAGCGTTGGGGAGTCCACTGGCGATGGCTGCTGGGAGTTTGCGGTCGAAACCTCCGCCTTTGGGTTGGGCGAGGGTTCCATGCCGAACTTGGCATTGAACGAGAGAGGGGTTGGTAGCGCGGATTGCCTAAAGGCCGGATGGTCCTTGTCAGAGGGCCGTTCAATATTCACCTCGGGCGGTACTGCGAGTCCTGCCGAGTTGGCCGTGGTTGACTGCGGAGATTCGGAGTCGGCAACAGGAGTTGGAGGCAGCCTTGCATCTTGGACCGCCGGCCGAGCTACGATAGTTGCTGGTTTTGGTCTAGACTCCTGGGCATGTGAAGCGTTGGATTCCGCCCTGTGCCTCTGAGTCGGCGTTTCTCGGCCTTGCTGAAGCTGAAGCTGCCGTTGGACGTATTGAGACTCATCATAAGGTTGCGATGGTTTATGAAAAATGCCCATTGCTGTTGCCTTTCCCATATCCTTCGGCAGGGTCGGCAGGATCGGTTGCTCACCAGTCTCGCTGACGGGCGGACTCAGGGGCGGCGACCCGCCAAGGTTGCTGGGTTTGGCCTCTGTTTGCATCTTGGCCCCCAAATCCAGGTTCCCAGTTGAACGGGGGGGAGCTGACGGGCTTAGCGACCTGAGGTTTGGTGCACTCGCCTTTGTCAGAACCGACCGGCTACCGTCAGACTGGGGCGTGGTGTTCATGGACAGCTCGGGTGTTCTGGCGCCAAAGGGGCGCGGGCGTGTCAGGTTCTCGATCCGCGATAATACGGAGCTCTGGTGCTCACTCGCGTCCTGGCTGAAGCCCTGTTCGTAGAGTCGTCGGGTCCGCGTAACACTGCGCTCAGGAATGGGGGAAGTAACGGCCGACGTTGACACATTCGGCGCCGACTGCCCGTCTTTAGTAGCACTCACAGCTTGTGAAGTGACGGACGTGGCTGCCGTGGAGTTGCGGGCCACGATGGAAACCGAGGAAGTGGTGGATGACGTCTCGCGCTTGCGGTTGTATCCCATGGGAGGCGGGGATTGGGACCGAGTGTGCTCAGCCGGCTCCTCGGGCCCCTCTGTCCCAGAGTCGTTTTGGCCGTCGAGTGCTCGCTCCCTTTCCGTCTGCTTCCAACGTTGGAAGGCCGACATGGCGACGTCATCATCATAGAGCGCCCGCCCACCCATTCCAGCTCCTGAGCTCGCCGCGATCTTGTAGATTTTCTGTCTCCCACCGAACAGGTTGTTACCGTCCGTGGGCCTGGTCCGGGCCAGGACGCTCGCGCCATTCACCGAATCCAGGTCGTCGGATGCCACCGAGGTGGTGCGGAGGAAAGTCTGGCCCCTGACAGACTCGACCTCGGCAATGTCGGATAAGCCGCCACCAGCACCAAAGCCGAAATCGGCCAACCGCGATTGTCGTTTGGGATAGAGAACACTGTCGTCGCTGGCCTTGCCGATTTTCGTATTAGGATCATCCTGTTCCCTGAGCATAGAAAACCGGGCCGACATGTTGTTCATCAACAAACTGGTCCGGAAGTCGTCGTTGGTCGGCAGAGCAGTGGACAGGTCGAATTCCTTCTTGACCTCCTCCTGCTGCACCTTCTTTCCCTTGCGGAAAAACGAGAGCGATGATTGCTCCGACTCCTCGCTCGTGCGGCCGGCGGCAAGGTCATCCTTCGCCCTCTTCTTCGTCCTGAAGCGGTTCATCTTGCCTGTTTTGGGCTTTGGTCGAGGCGTCACGGCATCGACTATCGGAAGGGCGAAAAGCAGTGGAGGGACGAGAGGTTTAAAGCGGTGGCGGGTCTAGACAATGGCGATTTCATGTAGATTGGCCGTTGGGCAAAGCTAATTAGTCTATACCGGGGCGTCAGCATCTATCACATAACTGCATGTAAACTGCACACGGCGCGCCGCAGCACGAGGTTCGCGGGTGTCATCGAAGCTGGTGCAACGCGCAGGGAGGCTCAAGGCTGCAACACGAGCTCTCGGCCGTGCTGGGGTAACACCGCTTGGGACTCGCATGGCTGCCCCGGGCTTGTGACATAGATATCAAGGTGAAGCGCAACGTGGATAGGGCAGACAGTCATGCTTGATACGAGAGATGTTGGAGTCGGGATCACGTACCACAACGACAAGACCGGGTTCGAGTTGAGGCCTGTAGTGACCAGGATGCGTCACGTATCTCATCAAGCTGAGGCCAAGGGTTCGTCCCGAGTTATGGCCCAGTCGAAGGGTGCCGAAGATGAAGACAGTGAAGGATGGCCCTGGTCAACTGTCACACCGTGATGCTGCACACTCCCGCGTATGGTTCCCCGCAAGCAACTCGAGGGCTGGCGACGGCGGTACTGGGGCGTTGGTTCGATGCGGTATGTTTTGTTCGCAAGACGGAACGAGTGTCGGTGCAGTTGTAATTGCGGATTGAATGAGTGCGTCGGCTTGGTTTTGCGTCGATTCGGTTCTCTCTTTTTCGCTAACTAATCGGGCTCGAATGCTGTGGCGGGCGGGGGGGACTGAGGCCCAGAAAAGAGTGGACGAAGTAAAACGGTACGAGGGGGAAAAACAAGATCAAAAAAGAAGGACAAGGCCGCTTCGAAACCTGGGTTGCAAAAATCGAGAATCAGGAACGCGGCCCCAAATGCGATGAATGGAATGGCATGAGATTTTGGATCCGGGGAAGGGGACGACAACCTGGGAGAGAAGAGCAACACAGGCCCGGGCAAGATTGCAAGATTGTGCACGCTCTCGAGAAGACAAGGGATCCAGGGGTCAAAACGCGGAAGCTGTGCAGCTAAATCCCGGGATCTGGGCCCGATTGGTTATGCCTGCCCAATAACAGCCAGGGGGTCACAGTCGAACAGAGCTTTGACCGTGCGCTCGGGAATGATTGGCCCGCCTTCGGATTCGAGCGGGACGGCGTGGTCGGAGCAGGTGGACAGGGGGGGGAAAGAAGAAATTTTGGAAACGGAAGAGAACAAAAACGCGGGACTGGCCACACGCCGGCCTCCTTTCGGCCAATCGGCCTCCATCAAGCCACTGGCACGCATTTCTAATCACTCCCCGGGTGCCAGTCGATCCATTGATTGCCTTCTGTTGTGGGAAGAGCTCCGTCATTTGCGACCTCGTTACACAGGAGATTCGGAGGTTGGAACGGAGAGAGGCTCAGGAGGGAATTGGAGTTGAGCTCAACAAGCCACGCGTCTGTATCCAACTGCACAGTCAGGTCGGCAGTGGGAAGTGCGGCGTGGCAGCGATCGGGACAGACGTGCAGATGCAGGTCGGTCTGGCGAGTTTGCCGGCACCGTGTTTCCCACCCTGCATGCCGCATACAGGTGCAGGTACTGCGCATGACGGTTGTGTCCGTTCCCCCTTTCTCTCTCCCGTCGTTTCGCGTTTGCTTCCCCCGCCGAGCTTTGCGGCCCCGGAATCGGGTCAGGGGGCAAAATGCTGAATGCTCAAATGGTGCATCTTCCTGCCCGCCCCCCCACTCGGCCCGCCGCGGGGTCAGTCATTCCCGCGATTGTCAGTGGCCTGGCCTGGGGGGGCGCTTTGCTCGTTTGTCCCTCTCACCTGATGATAGGTACCTCCTTACTGTAGTTATGCGCCCGGCAAACAAACGAATAGGGGTCTCCAAATGCCGACCAGACGATTCCTTTGGGCCAGCAACAAACGGTTGCGTCAGGTGACAGGGCTCGAGCACTCAACGACTGGTGCTTGTCAAGCGGATTGGGCAGCAAATCCGACAGGGTTCCAGCGGCGATTAATCCCCCTCCTGAAGCGAGCGCTGTTTTACACAAGACTACTGAATATCTAGTAGGTACCTACCTAGGTAGTTCTCAGCTCTTCCTGTGTAGCCCCATTGGCCATTTACTGAGCTCCGAGAAGGGCGAAAAAGGAAAAAAAAACGATTCTCAGCCGAAACCAAAAACGGCTATGCAGCAAGCAAAAAGCGTTCTTTCTCTCATCGGCAGAAAGTCGCAAACGAACGCAACCTTCCCGCTTCCGCGATCCAATCAGGCAGCTGTTCCTGACGCTTGACCGTTTCGGGATTAGGTGGGCTCGAGGGTGGGGGGGTGGATGCACGGCTGACCCCCAGGCCCCTGAAACCCCCAAACCGCCCCCGCTGTCGTGTGCGGCATGCAGCCTGCGCGAAAAAAAAGCGCCCAGAGTTACAAAGTGCATTGTGGGAAGCAACAGCGAGGCAAATTCCCCGTTTGCTGACTGCTTCCAGCTGGAGGTGAGCCAAGTTCCGTCCAGGCCTGGAAGCGAGAGATGGGGCCGACCCGTTGTGGGGACATGACATCGGTCGCACGTCAATTAATAATGCGGCGCCCTTTCCCATTTCTTTTTCATGCTCAATTTTGATCAATTTTGGCGTTGCCAGTTTGAGTCGGCTGAACATGAAGCACGAAACAACAGCCCGGGGGGGTGTCGCAGGCAGAACGAGGCGTTCCGTACTCCGTACTCGCTGCAATACCAGCAGAGCGCGAGCTGGGTCACTCGGTAGTTGACCTCTCGGCTACTGGTTGTCGGCCGTCAGTCATCAGTCGGCGGTCGGCATCACAGCCAGCCAGCGTCATCGGCCCGCCTTGTGCTTCATCCTAGCTGAATGAATTCAAAATGAAACCTCCCTAGATCGCCGAGGTCGCAGTCGATCCTCGGCGCCTCGTGGCAGCTCCCTGGACAATTTCCGTCTCCTTGGTAATTTAGCGGGGTGCTGGCCGGGGCTGCGACCAAGGCAATGACAAAGACGGGATGGATCATCGCTTTGTCGAGGCCTGGACTGCCTGGGCAAATTTTGTTCATCGGCCCTCGACCCACCAGCATTCGAAGAATCGGATGGTTCTTCCCTGAGGCTTCACTGTGTACGGTTACTGCACCGAGCCTCCGCGAGCGTCTGTTGTGTTCCGGCCCGATGGTGGTACGACGGCAACGGCACCAGCACATGTCTAACGGGACGGCACAAATAATAAATAATACGAGCGTGCCAGGCACGGCGGAAAGAATGCAAGGAAGGGAGGAGAGTCGACGGCGTTGACGGATCGGCTGGTTCGGGTCTTGGGGACATGCAATGCAGATCTAACGGTGCTTGTCTCTCCATCCCCACCATCCCGGGCTCGTGATTCGATGCTGCCTGTTTCCGCGAGCCACACCCGAAAGAAGCACTTTCGCTCCCGCTCGCAACCGGGGTTTGGCGGCGCGGCTCAAGAGAAGCAAGTCTCGCAACGCCCGGAATTTCCCTCTGCGTGCCGCGCGCCGCGCGCCCATATTTCCCGAGGGGCTTCAACGGTTCCCGCTTCTCATTGGCGATCCCGCGAGAAAATGTGCCAATGGCTTGGCTAAACGGCGACACGAATTCCCACCGGCGAAACTCTCAACCTACCGAGATGTTGTCGACTGTCACTCCCACTTGACACGCCAAGCCTCGGGCTTCGAGTCATGTACTACCAACAAGTTATGCCAACAGGAATCCCATGCCAACTCTGGACCGGAGTGTCCACAGGTTCGTCCCAAGCATCGAGGCATGAAATGTTTGGACGAACACCTGGAGAAGACCGTAAACAGCGATGAAGGCTGTTGCTTTTGCCTCAAAAGTGGCAGGGGTCCGCCAGCAATCCGATTGGGTGCCTGACAACGAACCCAAACAGGCGGTAAGCCCTTGGGACCGTCCACCAAGACGGTCCTCCCAGGCTCCCGGGCAGTCCTCCCATGCAGTCGGGTTCCGGTTCCGCTGAAAAGAGAAACCCCAACCCACAAACAACCGGGAGTCTGGGGAATCGTACTTGGTAGCATGTCGCGATGGACCTCTTGAAAACCGTCTACCACAAATTCCGGGAACCCTGGGGATCCCGGGAACAGGCCGTGCTCAGCACCAAGACGGCGGTCACGCTCTTCTGCGCCGCCTGTTCGCTGCAAACGGGCTCTGAAGTGTCGGAACTTCCGTATTACGGCCTCAGTCCACCGGTTTACCCATCACGTACAGTCTTTTTCACACTACTATCCCCCACAGACCAACGCACTAACACGGCTCCGAAGCGGCCGGCAATGGCTCGACAAATGCCGGCTGGGCCTCGGCGTATGACCATGCCCAGAACCTGGTCTCGCGGATGACAGTCGAGGAGAAAGTCAACATCACCCGCGGTTGGCCTGGTGCCTGTGCGGGCAACACGGGCGAGGTGCCGCGGCTGGGGATTCCGTCGTTGTGCTTCGCCGACGGCCCCTCGGGCCTCCGCGGACAAGAGTTTGTGTCAGCCTTCCCGGCCGGCATCCACGTGGCAGCCACCTTCGACCGCCATCTCATGTACCAGCACGGCCGCGCACTGGGCAGCGAGTTCCACGGCAGGGGCGTCAATGTCGCCCTGGGCCCTGCCGCCGGTCCGCTCGGCCGTGTTGCCAGGGGCGGCCGAAATTGGGAGGGCCTCAGCAATGACCCCTATCTGGCCGGCGCCGGCATGGGTGCCATTACTCGTGGTATGCAGGATGCTGGCGTCATTGCCACGCCCAAGCACTGGCTGTTGAACGAGCAAGAGTTCCGCCGCAGATGGACTCCCACCACCGGCGATGCCATCAGCGCCAATGTCGATGACCGGACTCTGCACGAGCTGTATGCCTTCCCCTTCATGGATGCCCTCCGCGAAGGCGCTGGCGCTGTCATGTGCAGCTATCAGCGGGCCAACCACTCGTACGCCTGCCAGAATTCGAAGCTCATGAATGGTATTCTCAAGATCGAGCTCGGCTTTGAGGGTTTCGTTGTCAGTGATTGGGATGGGCAGATGTCCGGTGTTGCCTCGGCCAATGCCGGTCTGGACCTTGTCATGCCCAACGCCGGTTTCTGGGGCGACAACCTCACACAAGCGGTCCGTAATGGGACGCTGAGTGAAGAGAGAATAAGCGACATGGTAACCCGTATTCTCGCGCCGTGGTTTTATCTCCGTCAGGAAACCGACTACCCCCCGCCAGCCATCTACACCAACACGCAAAAGCACTTGCCTGTCGATGTCCGGGCAGACCACGCCAAACTAATCGAGGAGGTTGGCGCGGCGGGCACCGTGTTGGTCAAGAATGTCAACAACACCCTCCCCCTCAAGAAACCCAAGTTCCTCTGCGTATACGGCTACGACGCCACGCTCAAAGCAAGCCCCTGGCAGAATCGTGATCGGTATAGCGGGGCTTACGACGAGAACTTTGGCTGGAACACCTTCAACGGCACGCTAATCACCGGCGGCGGATCCGGCTCGAATTCTCCCCCCTACGTTGTCTCCCCCTTTCAAGCTCTGCAGGAGCGCGTGACCAAAGACAAGGGGATCCTCCGCTGGGACTTTCACTCTGACAACCCCGCGGAACCCTACGTCAACGCCGACGCCTGTCTGGTGTTTATCAACGCCTACGCCTCGGAGAGCTTCGACCGCACCAGCCTGACAGACGAGTTCAGCGACCGGCTGGTGCTAAACGTCGCCTCCTGGTGCGCCAACACCATTGTGGTGATTCACTCAGCCGGTAACACCCCCTCAGCCCCCCGCGCTCCCAAGGTAGCCATCTCTTCTTTTTTCTGTCCCTTTTCTAACCCCCCACCTATCTACCTCAAAAGGCATCCGCACCGTCGACGCATGGATCACCCACCCCAACATAACCGCCACCCTCTTCGCGGGGCTCCCGGGCCAAGAATCCGGCCACTCCCTCACCTCGATCCTCTACGGCGACATCAACCCCTCGGGCCGGCTCCCCTACACCGTCGCCCGCTCCGAGTCCGACTACGGCCGCCTCCTCAACTCGTCCGTCTCCGCCGACCCGTTTCCCCAAGACAGCTTTACCGAGGGCCTCTTGATCGACTACCGCCACTTCGACAAGCACCAGATCACGCCGCGCTTCGAGTTCGGCTTCGGCCTGTCCTACACCTCGTTCGCCTACGCCAACCTCTCGGCGTCAACAACCGCCACCACCAAAAACCTGCTAGCAGAGTTCCCCGACCCAAACATCCCTGTCGTCCAAGGCGGCCACCCCGCCCTCTGGGACATTGTAGCCGTCGCAAGATGCACCGTGACCAACACGGGCCCCGTCGACGGCGCCGAGATTGCCCAGCTGTACGTCAGTGTCCCAAGGGCCGGCGGGGAGGACTCCGAGTCGCCGGTGAGACAGCTGCGGGGGTTTGTCAAGGTCGGTCCGCTCGCGCCGGGCCAGCGCGAAGAGGCCGTCTTTGAGCTGACGCGGCGAGACCTGAGTGTGTGGGATGTCGTGGCGCAGCAGTGGCGGTTGCGGAGGGGGGTTTATCGGGTCTGGGTGGGGGCTAGTAGTCGGGATTTGAGGGTTGGGGGGAGCGTGGTTGTTGGGTGAGCGGTTTTCTTCCTTTCTTCTTCTTCTTCTAGATTACTGTAATTAGCAGAGTCGAGGTAGTAGAATGACAGTTGATGAGCTGCTCGACAACTTCCCGGCTCCGCCCGTAATACGCAACGGCCATGTGTGTAAAACAGACTTCCCATCTCGGCCGACGGGCATTGAAGGCCGCGCCCGCCTGGAGGAGTACCGGGACCGCTCGAGAACCAAGGCGCAAAGCCACGGCCGACGCCAACGGAGTCCTGCCGTCGATGTTTTGCGACTCTATGTCAGCGCCGTGTAACCTTCCGTGGTCCTCGGCTCGATATTCGCTTGCTTCTCGAGCAAGAGCTTGATGTTGGCTGCCGGGGAACGATAGGAATTGCATGCTAACCAGAGGGCTGTCCGGCCATTCTGAAGACTCGTGGTGTTTAGTGTTTATGGAGGCAATCTGTGTTGAAAAAACCTGTCTTCGTTCCGGTCAGGATGGGCAGCAGCGAGGCCAAGCTGCTGCTGGAGGAACTGCAGTAGCACTGAACAGTTATTCATACATCATCATCTCATCAAGAGTGCCCTCACAACCCTGCTACCAGTACAATAATTACATGAGACTTAAACAGCCCCTTCAGGCTTCACCCCATCATTCATCCTTCCCCCTATTCCCCTCGCCATCCTCCCCATCCTCGTCCTCGTCTTCTTCTTCTTCTTCCATCCCCCAGTCCTTCCACCCCTCGCCCCTCACCCAACTAATCCCCTTCCTCCACGCGCCCTCCCGCACCGCCGTCGCGTCCCTCTCATACACCACACCCGTCAACATCAGCGCCGCCACAAACACCCACACGTTCCCGCCCCGCATGGCGCGCCACCACCGCCGCTTGACGCCCACCTTCCACAAGCTCTCGACACTGACCTTGGCACTCGACAAAAACACCCCGCGACTACTACTGCCCCCCTTCCGCCCATGCTCGAGCAGCGCCCAGAAGCCCGCCAGGAACCCGCCCAGGAAAAACCGCTGCGTGGGCAGGAACGCGCGCGGGAACCACGCCTGGAAGAAGCACACCGACGACCAGGCGGTGGCCAGCGCGCCCGTCAGGAAGCCGGCCGTGCGCAGCGCGCTCGAGACGAGCGTGTGCACGGTGGAGAGGGGGAAATGGTAGAGCGCCGAGGGGCGCGGCAGGAGCAGCATGGCCGAGTAGACGAGAAACAGCAGGCGCGTGAGCGGCGGGAACGAGCGCAGCCAAAAGGTCAGAAACGTGCGGCTGCACGACGGGTCCGACGGGTGCAGCGTCGCGCAGGACAGGGCCGTGATGAGCGGGTGCGCGCCCGAGGTGAGCGGGGCGATGGCCGCCAGGGAGGACGAGGGGAGGGTGTCTTCTTTGGTGGGGAAGAGGGTGGGGGAGATGAAGGCACTAATAGGTAGGTAAAAAAAGGTTAGAAGAGTTGAGAAGAAAAGGAAGGGGGAAAAGAACTCACGGCCAGTTCAGCCGTGCCATCTGGGCGAGACTATCGACGATTTCGCCAGCCTGTGGCCACTTGAGACCGAGCGGGTACTCCCCCGGTTTACGGTGGAGGTAGGCGGTAGAATTATTGAAGATGAAGTTGCTCCAGAACTAGACAAAACGTCGAATTAGCAATCAGGCTTCTTGGAGAACACAAGAAGCAAACTCACCGATGGGAAGCAATCCCTATCAAACACCAGCGCATGCAACAGCTGCCCAAACGCAACCGGCTGCAGCATCCAGCTGCCCCACCACGACGGCCGCGTCCTCTTCCTGGCAGGCTTGCCGTGGACGCCCTTCTCCCACCCCCACACCATGCCGTTGTCCTCGGCGCAGTTCCACCCAAACTCGAGCGCCCGGAAGATGGTGTACAGGCCGATGGTCACGCGCAGCTTCCGGCTGGGATACACGCCCAGGGCCAGGCCGGCGAGGGAGGCGCCCACGGCGGGCGCGTAGGGAGACGTCAGGGCGCCCGCCGTAGTGGGGTTGCGCAGTCGGAAAGGAGCGGCGGAGGGGTCGAGGATGTGGGCGCGCAGGCGGTTGAAGAAGCGGAAGAGGATGCGGTACATCAGCAGGATGGTGCTGAGAGAGAGGGAGAGCCGCAGCGTTGGCGACTTGTGGAGGGGTTGCTTCTTTTTGGTTGCTGACGCGCGGTCGCTCTTCTGCCCCATCAACCTCGCCGACACCACCCCCCAGAGCTTCATCAATGCGCCCGTCGCGACAAAGACGCGGAGCGAGTGCCTAACTGCCCGCGCATTGTAATCGTCTGCGCCGCGCAGGGGGACTGCCTTCTCCTCCTCCTCGCCTTCTCTACCTCTCCCTTTCCCCTTGCCTCCTTTGCCGACTGGCTGTGTACGTCCTCGGTTGCCGTCTATAATCCTCTGCACCGTGTCCACCGTCGGCGCCCGCTTTTTTAATGCGCGCGATCGTGAAATGACATATTTGTGGAGGGTTGCATATTCTCGCGCCGAGATGGTGTAGCGGAGCGCGTTGCGCAGGATAGGATCGGTCGTGGATCGTGCCGTCATTGATGGAGCGCCGCTAGGGGCTGTGCTCCGGGAGCTTGGCGCCCCCGCCCGTGAAGCCATTTCGAGTTATGCCTTTGCAAGTTCACCGATGTCGTGATGTGCGGGATGGCGATAGCTGGTTCGCGACAATTATGGCCCCCTGAGTTCGGGCAGCAAGGGATGCAGATCATGCAGGTCGCGTAGGTAGTTGGGGACGCGTAAAGTCGAGTATCCTCGGTATTCTGGCGGATTTTGACGCCTTTCAACACCAATGACGCGTGGGATGCCGGCGTAGTTGGTATTGCTTGCCTTTCACGGACAGAGAAAGGGGAGAGTTGATGGTTGAAGCTGACATGCATGGGCGTGCGTGCATTGATGACGGGGTCCAAGGTAATTACAGGAAGCCTCGGTTCTGAGCTCAGCCAAGACTGGAGCGAACCCCACACCCCACATTTCTCCACTTCAGCCAGTCAGTGCCATCATGTTCACATGCCATAGTGCATGCAGCCCCCGTTGCTTCTCACATCTCATGCCGCGAGGACAGCACCATGGTGCTTTTGTATCAATAAAGGCATAGGTAGCCACTGTCTGGCTGTTTATACCTTCGTATTTCGTGCTCAACAAGATTCTATCATCAACAAGTCAACTCCTGTTCCCCTACCCCAATTCCAAGCACCCCAGGGCAACACACGCCCTAGAGAGAGGAGTGCTGCTAGGTAATCCTAGGCCCCCTCTTGAAGAGGGATATGGCCCATTCAAACCCCGAGACAACCCACTCAAGAAATTGTGGATCTAGCGGTTTTGACACTCGCGCAGGAGAGGTCAAATTATCCTCCAGCAAGCCCATCCCCAGCATAAAGAGTGCCACTCCCAGAGACGCATCAGCCGAAAACCCAGAGCCTAATGGCCGGCGCGCAGTAAGAAAAGCCCAACCAGAAAAACGGGAAACCCAGTCATACCATACCCCTTTCCCCTCTAGCCTGCCTGCCCAGTACACAAAGGGCAGGTGATTTTGTGTAGCCATATGACTCCAGACGCAATGCAGAGAACCCCAAGCAGGACGTAAGAAAGGTGTATCAATCAACGGACGGTAGGAAAAGAGCCCATAAAGCAGATTCGAATGGCAAACCGAGAGACCACCCAACCCAACTCCCCAAAGTCATCAAGTCGTAAGAGCTGAACTTGAGCCACGCCGATGCGGCAAAAAAAGCTCAGGTGCTGACGTTGGAAGACGTCGCTTGCGACCACGTATGGACAAGGTATGGGAGGTCTCCGGGAAACACCTCTTCCTTAAAGCCCATGCTGTTGATCCAGAAGTCGTCCATGTTCCCGACAACCAGAGGGCCCGTCGCATTCTCGACCCGGTCCTGGTAGACGCGGAGCTGTGGGTCCGCCTTCTCCAAAACTCGCAGACGCCTCGACTCGCGCTCGATAATGATCTCGCTGATGATCGACTGCCGGGAGGCCGGGTTCAGGTCCCCGGACAGCTTGGCCAGGTGAGGGTGCTCAAGAGCCCGCTTCAAGAGTTCGAAGGGCAAGTTGAGCAGGATCCGCGAGAGAATGGTATCGTTCAATGTCGGTGCGCTTGGGACCTGTCCGTCCCTAGGCGGCGAGATGTCCCCAAACTTGATTTGGGACAAGCGAAGGTTGGAGGACATACGCGGATGCCGCGGCATCTGGGTCTGGTTCTTGGAAGGCTGGCGGCTATGGAGTCCGCTGGATGTACCATTGGCAATTGTGGGGGCATTCGGGTTGCGCTGCGCAGGACTCGAAGGAGGGAAACGCAGGAATCCGTAGTCGCCTGCGTCGAGGTCGAGGACGAAATCGACTGGGAAGTTGTGGACAATGAAGGAGAGGACCTGGTCCACCAGCTCCGACATGCCAAAGCCGTCGTTCCGCGGAGCCATGGCCACAATCTGCGAAACAAACTTGACCGCTACCTCGATCGTGTTCCAGAAGAGAAGGCGGTTTGCGCGGTGAACGGCGACAGAATGCACCCACGGTAGCTGCAAGTACCGGGCAGTGGCAATGTAACTGAGCGCCGTCTTCAGATCGTCTCGAACGTCCCGAAGGCGCAGGTCGGTGGGAAGGATGCCATCGGCGAGGCTCCAACCGTAGAGAGTGCGGAGGGAGTACCAGAAAACATCCAACCGCATGTATTCATCGCTGACCTCGAGGAAGATGGCACTGCCCGGCATGGTTCCTTGAGCCTTCATAACCCCGGCAAGCATGGGGCTGCGAGAGTAGACAAAACGGTGGCCGTGAGTCCTGAGCACATGGTGGAGCTGTCTGTAGTCGGGATGGTCTTGGAACTCGGGGCTGTCCGGGAAGCGAACCTCGAGCATGCAGTCGTTGAAGGTGTTGTCGGAGATGCCGTGTCTCAGGAAGGACAAGGCCTCGTCTTGGTCGCGTAGGCTCTGGTAGGCCGACACGGAACCCGAGGCATGGTGCACGGTTCCATTCATGGCGGGGTTCATTCCCGGCGGCGGCATCGGACCGGGCCCAGCCGGTGTGGGAAGGTGCCCGGCATGCCCGTTGACAGCGGGATAGTGGCTGAAGCCGTGCTCGTCAGCCTGAGTCGATGACTGGGACCCCTGGAAACTGTGGGGAGTAGGGGGTCCGTGATGATTGGCAGGGTTCGGAGGGAACCCATCAACGGCGGCCGGGGAGACGAGTAGGGGACGCCCATAGCCGTCCACGGTAGGCATCGGATACGGGAGGAGGCCCGGAGGAGGGAAGCCGCCACCCGAGCGAGGGGCAGGCGAGGATTCACCAGAGTCGTAAAACCCGTTGAACATCAAGCTGCCGTTGCTGGGATGTGGCTGATGGAACGCCGGCCGGTTCATGATTGAAGCAACTGGGGCGGGGATGGGGGCTTCGGGGACCGGAGCGGATGCGCCCATGGGTTCGAGTGCGGGGTTTGGAAATCCCGGAGGAGGTCGATGGTGGCCGTGAGATGCCATGCGCCGGTCAGGGAAAGTGGAAGCAATTGTGGGCGTGTCTGCAATTGAGTTTGTAAGTAGACATTCTTGCTTGTGAAGGTGGGAAACTGCTCTAGCGCAAGCTGATAACGGAAGGCCGACGGGGTACAGAGGGCGGGGCGGTGGCAGAGCGACGCGGGGTTTCAGCATAGCAGAAGGAAGTGAATACACCAGCATACCTTTCTCGAGCTCATCCAGAGCTAGCACCGGGTCGGATGCCCCTGCCTTGGCCGTGGTTTGAACGGGAGTAGCAGAGGGTGCTGCGGCACCGGGGTTGTTCGCGGGGTCTGGACCACGCGACGTCGAGTTTCCGTTCGGCTGCTCTTGATTGTGTTTCAGTACGTGCGATGCGGGTTTCTCATCCGCCGGTCGGACACCGTTCTGGCCCTTCTTTGGAGACGAGGTAGTCGCGGGGGCAGAGGATTGCTTGTTCGCCGGGCGCTGGGGGTAGTTGAGGGGCAGAACAGGGACAATGGTCCTGCTGGGGGGTCGAGCAGCGGTCTTGGCAGGCTTGCCGGCGACTCCATTGACAGGCGCCATGATTGCGGTGCAAGATGCCGAGACAAACTTGTAGTAAGTATCCTCGGGGTGAAGAAAGGGAATGGCGGCGGCCGTAGGAGCTAAAAGTCTGACGACGGTCGAGGCAAGAAAAAAGGTGATGAGGTGGGATTAAAAAGCCCGATCGCTTGGCGGGTTTCCGAGAACTTGACGAGCCTGTGCGACGCGCAGCCTGCTCTCTGTTTGCGGCGCTGGGCTGGAGTTAGCCAACGGCAATCAGCTGCTGCACCGGCAGAAACCTGAACCGTCCGATTGCTGCAAGAGGCGGCAGCGAGCAGGAGGCCGGCAGAGTTCCGCGAGAACACAGGTTTGCTTGAAACAGTGAAGCGGGCACGCCGAGCGAGCTCAAGCAGTTTAGTTTGGCTGTGGCTCCAATTCTCGAACCGGCGAGGCCAAATTTTTGAAAAAAAAGTTGCCGGGGGGTGATTGGAGAGGTGGTTTTGTGGGGCTCGCCGGCTGTCACCCGGCTGGCTGTGCACAAACAGTGAGTCAGGGCTGTCTGCTGCGTTTGAACGTTGAAGTCACGGGTCATGAAAGTACAGATCACTGACGCAACACCTCACTCACATGGGATCCGATGCTCGGTACTTCCCCAGTGCCTTGCCGCAGATCATTGGAAAGAGACAATACCTACCTGGTATTTATTGAGTGGTCATTTGTCTCGATTACCTTTGTCAACTAATCCCATCCCCGAAAATCATGTTCCGATGAGTAGATTATCTTCTTTTGTCGCGTCGGCCCAACGGCCTTTCCGATGCGAAAGCCTTGGATGGCTTTGGGGGCTTTGGGATTTGGGATGTGTGAAATCTTTACAGATTACCTTCACCTTACCAGCTCAAAAGGTGGAGGTCGTGACTTCACAACGCCTCCACAGAGTCGTGCGCTTATCCTATCGCCGATTCATTGTCTCCTTTTCCACGGCATGCTTTGTCTTTCCTTCTAAAACATTTTCTTGCCCTCCTACCTCGTGCAGTTTGAGAAAGAAACCATTCAACAACGAAGGGAGCCCGCAGCCTCGGGATTCGCTGACGAATGGGAAGACCTCGGCCCCAGTTAAGCTTCTTGCCCCTCGCAGGGCTTTCGCGGGACAGACCCCCCTGTCGGGCATCCTCGGCACGCGCGCGGGGGAGGGGCAGGCGGCGCTAGCAGCCGATCCGGGCCGATCCGACAGCTGGTAAGTCCGACATCCAGTAAAGATCGTGGTCATCTGCCTCACACCACCATCAAGGGAAATTCGGAGCTCCGGGGCTGCAGTTGAGCCGGGGGTGAGATTTCGTCTATGGTGGGGTATTCCCAGTAGGTACACACAAGAGGTGATCATTGCGGTATGCCACCGTCATAACCACTCAAAACCTGCATCCTCAATGGGATTAAACCCACCGAGGCCCGAGGTCGTTGCTCACCAGCGCACACCCTTCCAGACAGCAATTCTTTCCCATCAGCAACGCAACTACTCAAGCCTCCAGATCCTCGGCCTTGGTATCCTCCATGACACTGTCTCCAGATGACTTCAGATCAGACCCAGACCTCCTCTGTGACCTGCTTGAAATGCACGCAATCCAGACGCAGATCCTCGAGAATTGTGCTTGCATCCTCGACGCCATCGGTGATGAGAGCACCCGACTTTTCGGCACGGAGCCGAAGCTGACGAATGACCGCCTCAGTGAGGTGGACGTCCTCACCCATGGTGCTGTCGACGGCTTCCTCGTGGTTGATGCCACAGTTAATGTGGCCGTCGAGGTGCGGCAGAGTGTTGGGAAGCTTGAATCGAATGACTTTGATGGCCCGCACCTTCTCAGCCAAAGTCGCAACACTGCCGGGGTACTCCTGGGCAGTCGGGAACGGCAGCAAACCGGCGATCGACAGGGCGCTCACTAGCGAGCCAAGCTGCTGGTGCTGGCACGACTGCTTCAAGTCCACGTTGGTGTCCTTGGAGCGGCAGAACTTCCAGGTATCGTTATTGCCGCTCATGAGCTCCCGAAGAGGCTCATCGATGGCTTGGACAATCTTGGTCAATGAGTCGAAGCGGGTCTTCGTGATCAAGTCTGTGATGTGTGGCGCGGCGAGTTAGCAGAGCTGAACCCCAGAGGAGGTTCCGGATCTCTTACCGAGAATGACGAGAGGGAGGCCCTGGTCCTTCCAAGGCTGGCCTTGAGCGTCGAGGAGAACCGAATTGTCGTCGAGCGTGGCCTTGTGAGCGACCCTGGAGAGCATGTGGGTAAACCAGCGGCCCTCGCCAAACACCCAGGTAAGGAACAAGGTCTTGTCATCGTCGTTGCTATCCTTCTTCATGGTGATGTGCCAGTCAAGACCAGAGATCCTAAGGGCCGTTAGTGTATCCATAGCTTTCCAGGACAGCCACTGGAGTACCTACCACTTCTCCATGTAGGGAACCAGAAGGTAAGCACAATCGTACTTCTCCACGACGCGAGCAATGCTGTAGAGCTGGTCGGGATCAGGGCGAACCGGCAGCTCGTGAAACTTGTAGTGGATGATGGACATGATGATGTCCAGCCCATACAGGTCGTCGCCGGGATCAGCGAGATCGAGGACCAACTTGCCGTCGGGCCCAATGCTGGGCTTCTTGGAGTCGATCAGGTCGCTCAACTTGGGGGATGCAGCAACAACCAGACCAGAGCAGACCTTGTAATGCAGAAAAGTACCAGCCGACTCGCGGATGCGGATGTACAAATCGGCATTTTGGTGGTAAGAGGTCACCTTGCAGGACGGCTTGCCCAGACCGACGACTTCGGCATCAACCTCGGGGTCCTCAACCTTTGTGATAGAATCGGGCGAATCGACCGCATCATCGTCATTCGCGCTGTCGTCATTCGCGCCGCCGTTGTTCGCGCCGCCGTCAGTAGCGCCGCCGTCTTTAGCATTGCCGTCATTGGCGTCACTATCAGCAGCAACGCTGTCATCCTTGGAATTCAGCTTGTCAATGATGGTCGCTTCGGTAGTAGACGCGCAACCGGCGTCGGGGGCAATGTTCGTGGCCGCGGGGTCCTTGGGCTTCAGAACCTGGTCCCAACCAGCGATGATTCCAGCGGAATCGATGGCCAACAGACTAGTCGGCGTAGCGGCGACAGACACGTCCAACTGAACCGTTGCCATGGTCACGGCTGTTCTTGCAGTTCTGGAGTGTGGGTTGTGTTGAGGTTGTTCGAAGGAAGGAAGGAGGAGGAAGATGCGACCACTTCCAAGGTTGTTCCAGGTTGGGAGAATGGGAACTGAAGTGAGGGCTCGGCTCCGGGAAGGGACTGGGATCAGTTGAAAAGTGTGAGAAAGAATTCTAGGTTGCTAGTGCCAGTGGGAGTCACAGACCGGCGGAAGGAGAAGGAAGGCGCCGGGCTGCCAGCGGGTCTTGAGTAAGAAGAACGGGTCTATTAGATTGGGAAGGAACAGCCGCATCTCCTCAAGCCCGGAATTCATTGGTCATCCTGCGAGTGCAAGGCAATTCTGATTCCTGGACCGTTAACACTCTGATGTTGGGTTCGAGGGCTGCCTCAAGTGATTATGTGTTGCCCCCTGGAGAGCTCAGGTTCACTCAGTCGTAGCCATAATTACGCAAGGGCATTCTCACTTCAACTCGTCAACGCAGCGATGATTACTATGTCTGTGATGGTATCCTGAACAAGACAGGGAGGCACAGGCAAAAGGATGTGCAGGGTTAGTATTTGATGGTTGGTGACATGTTCTGAGCGCAGTAGATATAAATCACGGCCTGGGCCGACTTCATACGGAGTACGGGCGAGAAGTTGAATCGAAAGGCTGAAACAAAGCTGGGTCTGGTGCAAATGCCTGTTGGAAGGCGTCATTAATGTAGTTGAATAATTGAATACATCTGACTTGAGTTCCTGTGGTTGTATCACACGAGGTTGAGGCTCACACTCGTCTAGCGTTAGTGCTCGAACAGGTTAAGAACGCCAGGATAGTTGGTCTTGGATGGTTGAGTGTGTAGAAACCGAATAGAGTGCTTACCACACAGCATTCGATGCGGGAAGGGAGGGTGAATGTATACGCCGGGCCCCCTGCTTATATTAACATGCATGTAAGACGCCGAGCCTTTGACGGCCCGTCCCTCGTGGGACCACACGCGGATAATAGTGTGCGAAATACTGGCAGGGATGTGAAAGGTGCAAGGTAAGTGACAAAAAGAATATATTCATTGTATTAGTATATGTACTCAATCTTGTGGTTGCCTCTGAAACCTGTCTTGGCCGTTTTCCTCTCATCATCAAAGTCTTCATCAGACATGTCTTCAGGTTCTTCGCCTCAACGGCCCATCCCCACCCTCCCTTCCTTCACCTTGCGTCCCAAGATAATTTCCCTCCTCCATGATTAAGGTGACCCTCCGATTAAAATAGTGTAAGACACCGAAAATGCAAGTATACCTTCGCCAGATTCCAGTCTGTTCTGTGGCGAGACGCCAAAAGCAGCAATGGGGTATAGAACGCCTGTCCCATGTGGTACGATGCCGCCAATATGCTGCCGGAAAAAAAAGTCGCTGCCCGTGCAAAGATGCGAGAAATTCCAATCCCAAGGATGCGCGCCGGACCGCCGCTTCTCGTCGCTCGTTTCTCGAGCCCCCGCCCAGCGAGTGAGTGCGAGAGTGGGTAAAGCAGGGTCTCTCAACGGCGGCGGGTACTAAACAACCACCCCCTCCACCCCCTCATCCTCATCGACTCGGTTTTCTCGACACCCTCCTCCGTGTCGAGCTCCAACCGGTAGCGGACCACCGAGCCCCGGTCATCCTCAAACCCGATCCGTCTCTTGCTCTGCGGGACGAAGCAATCCGGCACCGCGCGCAAGACCCAGCCCCGGACGCCCTTACTCGCCGCGTCGATGGCCGCGTACTCCAGCCTCCGTGTCCGGTCGCTGGTCCAGTAGTGCGTCGTTTGTGGCGGGAGAGGGTGTGGAGTAGGCGCCTCGGATCGCAGGCCTGCGAAGCTTTGGGTGGAGATCAGGTCTCGTTGGTTGTGTAGGTCGCCGGCAGGTTCTGACTCGACCAATGCCGGGTCGGAGGAGGTGAAATGGGGGAAGTGGAAGTATGTCACGGGTTGCTGGGGTTGTGGCGAGAGAGACCGTGAGCTTCCCGGGGGAGAGACGGAGTGGCGACCGTGCCGGGGACGGTGTGACATAGGCCCGGACTTTGGCGATCGGGGGTTGGGCGGCCGTGGGCGCCGCTGACGTGTGGACGAGGAAAGCGAATTTGAGGAGGAGCATCTTTGGTGGGACGAGAATGAATCCCGAGGAGCCATCGACTCGTAGCCCGAGTCTTGGCGACGCATTTCTCTGGCCATGGGCCTCTGCCTCTGGCCCTCGGTTTGAGACGGCGAGATTGGAGGTGGGCAAACAGTGGACTTCTTCTGGGCAGGGCCGGACGAGACTCCAGGTTCGTGCAAGTCGATGTCTTGGAAGCTATGGTACGTCGTATCGGACCGCGCCAGGCTCACCCGTGAGTTGGGGCGGTCGATGGCTGTAAGGTGGCTCAGGTGGGCGTGGGACATGGCAGCCATTGTTCTGCGATGGGGCTTGCAAGTGGAAGCATCACAACCGGAACAACACGGCGGAGCCCTCAAAACGCCAGCCGGGAAAAGAGAGAAGCACTCCAGAACAGCGGGAGAAGCGGGATTCTTGAATTCTTTTGACTTGTGGAGAATGCAACGGCAGAGCGGGAACTGAATGCAAGAACCCATATTACCGTTGCCGGGCACAATGTCAAAGTTGCGGTCAACGACCTGGAACCGCCTGATCGGAAGTAAACAGGGGCCAAGTGGATCTCGTCGGAGGGGCGCTTGAGGGGGGTTTCTTCGATCCAAGACGCTTGCGAGCGGTCATGCAGCCGCCCAGCAAATAGAGTGCGCCAATTGGGGCTTAAGCGATGCAGCTGACCCTGAACCCTGGAGACTGGAGTGAAAGCACCCCTCTTCAGGCATGAAAAATTGATGAGTGGTCGGTTCAAACTGAAACTGCGGGAAGAAGAGGTGTGTGCAAAGAGCCTCGAATTAAACTCGTCAGGACCTGGAACCGGGACACGCCGGTGTAAGCCGAGCGTGATGCACAGGGCGCTTCTGACTCGGGCCGTTCGTTCGTTCGGTGACCAGAGGAGCGAGATTCCAGGGCGTTGCGGCTAAAAGTCTCCACAAGATCGCTGCTCCCCGGATTCTGTTGAGACAACTGAACAGGCGGTCAGCACAAGCACAAACTCCATAGGTACAAAATAACTACTAGTGTGTAAATCGTTCAAGGGGGACGTGGGGCAGTAAGGGCAGCAAAGCGGTGTAATTGTTGTTTTTCAGACCTGGGTACCCCACCTTTGACCCCACGGGATGGTGGACGGTGGTGTTCGGCGACGCTCGGCCGAGATCACCTCCTGTGTAACAGCGCCTGATGGATGGCAGAGCCAGTAGTTTTCGGCGGACTTTTTATAGCGAGGAGAAATGATAATAAAAAAGGCGAGGCAATAGATGAAACAATGTCTTGACGGAGTCGAATAAGTGTTGAATTTCGTTTCGAGACCAAGATTTTAATTCGATTTGTATGTTCTGGTCGATCACGAACGGCGGGGTCCGATGTCGCTAGGTTTGGTGGAAAGCGGGACAGCCCGCAGTCAGGCAAAACCGGGCCACGAAGTTTGGACGATGGTGGTGGAGCTCTTCCTTTCGACGGCGATGCACACCGAGCGCTGGACAAGATCGAGGAAAATGGACGAGCGGTAGGCGCCCCTCATATTTGGCATGGGAAATATTGGGGCGGCATAGGCGGGGACGGCATCATGTGAACACTCATGGAAGAGCCTCGAGTACTTCTGTTAACTCCGAATACAGTCTGGTCTCCACATAGCGTATTATACTCGTTAGTCGCCAATCGCCATCACCCGCCCGATTCCCTTCGGCAGCTATTTTTGACCGAACGACGGTGCCGCATCAGTTGCCCTGCCCCAAAGCTGGACGATGGCTGCGGCACGCTGCTTGCACATGCCAGAAAGACAGTGCTTAAACTCAGCACTCCAATCAACACGTCGGTTTCCGGGCGGGCGCTGAAACAGTCACCACGCCCTTGCTTCCTTCCACGTTTTTCGAGCCAAAGGGCCAATCATGGGTGCCGCCGAGGCACACTGCCTCGGTGCCTGCCGAGCTCCTTTCAAGCCCAATCAGGTACATAGCAGGTGACTGCCACCCACACTCATTCATTGGTGTCTTGGGGGGAGGGGAAAATCGACCCCAGAACCGCGGTTCTTGGATGGAAGTGATCGCTAATCAGCTGCCGTGGCCTGCCCGGCCTGGCCATGTTTCTCAGTCAGTTCATGTTCCTCATCAGAAAATGCTTCCAGCACTGCGACAAAGGCCGCGTGAGTTTTTTTGGTTCATACAGAATACAGTGGTTCAATGGAAATGGAACAGGAATTGGAACCCGACAAAGACTCTGTGTTAGTTAATCTGCGGTTCTTTGAACTGTAAGTAATGCATTGTGGGTTTCCTTGTTGATGGAAACACAATAGAAGCAGGGAGACAAATATATCAAAACAGACCTGAGACCTTCTCCAAAGTCATGCTAACTACCTATAGGCATCTTTGGACTAGTATTGTGTTGACTAACGGCCATCTGAGATCTCTGCTGCCTGGTTTCAACTCTGTCTCTTGTCTCTCTCTGAAGAAAAAGAGTCAAGGGGGAAATCATAAAGCCAGGCACGGTGGTTTTGTGCTGCAGCATCTATCTAGTCCATGATTCTTGTCTCGCTCTCTGAAAAAAAGAAAACAAAGCTACCCAAACTGTTTCAAACACTCAACTAAAGGGTTGAAAAGGACAAGCTTCCACCATGGCTGCAGCTATGCTAAATCTTGTTGCATGCCTATACCAGGCCACCGCCCGGCAGCAAGTGGTAGTAAACGACCAGGAAGACAATGTTCGGTTCCTGCAGGAAACTAACGACCTCCTGATAGATGTCGAGCAACACACCAGTGTCAACATGAAAGAGGAAATAGGGCGTTCCCTAGCCGCCCGCGGCGTACTTGAAGATTTACACGATCGGTTGACCCGAGCGATTGACCAATGGTGCCAGTTGAGAGCGAGCGACACGGACCAGGAGGAGTCGCCCAAGTCTCCGTCCCCTGGACCCCAATCGCCAGGACCACCTGTCGAAGAGCAATCATCCCCTACCTCAGGACACAACAACAGGGCGCTCGACTTCGCTGATGCCGCGGCGAGTTCCCACGCTCGATACGAGCAGCAGTGGAAAAACTGGGCGCAGGCACCCTCGATAAACTACCCCTCGACTCTCAATCTGTCCCAGCCGACGCCATGGTGGATGCAAGACAAAGACCAGTACGGCCTATGCCAGCCATCTG
The DNA here is from genome assembly GCA_033296705.1 of Chaetomidium leptoderma. Lineage (NCBI taxonomy): Eukaryota > Fungi > Ascomycota > Sordariomycetes > Sordariales > Chaetomiaceae > Chaetomidium > Chaetomidium leptoderma. The sequence goes on along the minus strand of MU857058.1, from coordinate 13,901 downwards.
AACAGCGCTGGCTCGAGGATTCTGCGAGAGCAGCACAACTCAACAGGGCTTACATCCCGGCATCATCACCGCCACCAGCACCAGCGCGCCATCAGTCGTTCGCGACTCTGGTAAGTGTATCCCGGTATCATCACGCTCACCAGCCTGCTCTCCCGCCTCCGATTGTCCCCGAAGTCGAGCTATCGCATAGCAGGAGAGCCCGGGCTAATTCAGATGACTTTTGGCTCGATGAGGACTATGACCCTAACTTTTGGCAGAACAACCTCCGTCCTGGAAATATTTGGACTGACCTACCTTGCGATCCAATTTTCGAGGAGGATACTGTGTCGCCTCGAACGGTGCCACCGAGCACACGATACTAGGTAGCGGTCAGCGACTCAGCGGGTCTTTCATGAAACAACTCAGTACTAGTACTGAGTTGTAGGCCTCAGTCAACATCACAGGTGGGTAAATTGGACTCACTCTGGCGAGTCGATGACACCACACTCAACGTCAACACAAGGTATTTCTGCAGCCTGAGCAAGGATAAATGACGCACATCATACATGAGCATAGAAAGCAAGTAACTTGAAGTCGTAGAATCCGCCCGGACTGGCGGAGGAATCCCGTAAATGGTCCCATTGTTCACCCGAAGGCTCGGAAGGGAGGTGTCCGCTTCCGCATTTAGATACCAATACATCCTATACATCCTCTCCAGTGCACCCACCCTCTGTCCACCACTTATACATATAACCCTCCTATTAATTACCATGGGCGTCTGTTATATGACACATGGAAATCCCAAACCCGGTTCATTAAACCGAAACGAAGATCTCGTCACCACTCACTCATTACTAGGGCAATGATGACGGCCGGAATGGCGTCTCTCCTTTTGGGCTTGCTTTACGCCACCGGCACTAGGGCGCTGGACAATGGAGTTGGAAAACTTCCCGCGCTTGGGTTCAACAGTACGTTCATATTGAGCTGAGTCCTGGGAGAAAACAAACGCTGAGGTGTTTCATAGCGTGGAATCTGTATCAGTGTGACTACACTGCCGACGTGTTGATTGAACAGGCCCAGGCCATGGTTGATCACGGCCTTGTCGAAGCTGGATACAGCGTACGCTACCGGTAAGATACCCTGGCATGGGGTTCGGGGCCTAATTCACCGACGTTAGACATTTATGCTGGACGATTGCTATTCCTTGAAGGAGCGCGATCAAAAGGGGAAGATCGTTGCAGGTAAGCAGACCGGCACTTGTTTGTCCCCCCACTGACTCTTCACAGACCCTGAGAAGTTTCCCAAAGGCATGAGGCACTTTACCAAGTCTCTCACGAAGCTCGGCTTCCGCGCGGGCATCTATAGCGATGCCGGATATCGCACCTGTGGTGGCTACCCCGGCTCTTACGGACACGAGACCCAAGACCTCGAGACATTTGCCGACTGGGGTTTCCAGTACCTCAAGTACGACAACTGCTACATCCCATTTGACAACGTGACGCAGGAGAACGTCTACGGGCGGTACGTACGCATGGCCGACGCGATCGAAGCCCGCGCCAAGAAGACCAAGTCGCAACCCGTCCAGTTCGCCCTTTGCGAATGGGGCTGGCAGCAGCCGTGGATCTGGGCGGGCCGCCTGGGCCAGTCGTGGAGGATAGGGGGCGACATCCGGCCCTGGTGGTCTGCCCTGTCCAGCATCATCAACCAAGCCAGCTTCATCGCCACCGAAACGCGCTTCTATGCCCGCAACGACCTGGACATGCTCGAGGTCGGCAATACAAACCAGGGCACGCCGCCGGGCAACCTGACATACGACGAGGCCAAGAGCCACTTCACGGCCTGGGCACTGCTCAAGTCCCCCTTGCTCATCGGCTCTGACATGGCGTCGGCATCGAAGGAGACCATCGAGATCCTGGAAAACAAGGACATCCTCAAGATCAACCAGGACCCCAACGTAGGCGAGGCAATCGCCCCGTTCCGCTGGGGCCGCAATCCAGACTACACCTGGGACCCAGCCCATCCGGCACAGTACTGGACTGGCAACTCAACGTACGGAGTCGTGTTTATGGTTCTGAACACGCAGGACACGGCCCAGAAAATGTCGTTCAATTTGACTGAGAGCTGGGCCATCCGGGCTGGCCGCGTCTACTCGGTCTACGACATGTGGGCGCACACAAACAACGGCACTGCCTACCGCGACATCTCGCTCACTCTGCCTCCGCACGGCGTGGCTGCTCTGTTGCTGAATGACGCGGGACCAGAGCCGGCCGGCGTTGAGCCCTACTGCGCTGGGTACTGGCAGTGCAGTTTTCCAAATGTAAGCAATAATATGTGCTGTTTAAACCCGAGTCATGATTCTTCCAATACACCTCGAGATACAATGACATGACTAACATTGTTGGCAGGGGACCTATTACAGTAACTAGGTGGATATGGTGATGGGAACTAAAAGTTGGTTGAATGGGTTATATGTGTTCAAGTAGACAGTGGAACATAAAACTATGTGGTCGGTAGCTGCTTGTCGAGGCCTACTACCCCTGAGCCTCTTCACCCTTCCTTCGAGCACAACACTTGCGCCACATCTTCTTTCTTCCCATAACCAGTTCACCCCCTATGGCGAGACCCCCCCGAGTTTGGCAACCTCCAGCACAGCATCCACAAACGCCTGCGGCTTCTCCTGCGGCAGGTTATAGCCCGCGCCCTCCACCCGGTGATGCACCCTCGGCCCCGTAAAGTACTTTGCGCCGCGACGCCAGGCCCGCCTCGCCCCGGGGCGTCAAAAAGTAGTAAAACTACCAAAACCCGGCCTCGATGCGCACGTCCCCGAGCGGACCGTGTCGCGGTGCAAAAAGGTCATCGGCCCGTGGCCGCGCAGGTAGGGCACGATGACGCGGTGGCCCGCGGAGGCGAGCGCCGGCGCCACGTGGATGTCGTACGGCCAGCCGTGGAGGGAGCTGAGTAGAAACAAAGGAAGTTGTGTGCCAATGCAAGGGGCAAAAAGAAGATGGAAAGAGGAAAAAAAAGTCAAAAAGATACATCTTACTCGGATACCGGGAGTCGAACCCGGGGCTGTTGAGAAACAAGACACTTCTGAGAAGTGAGAGTCAACGATGTTACCGCTACACCATACCCGATTCAATCGTGTGTGGTTTCCGATTGGTTGGAGGTGGATTCCGAGACGGTGTGCTACGTGAGGGAGAAGCTGGTGTCTCCACTACAACTTTTGCCTCAACACCAGACACCCCCGAGACCCCTTGCTCGACCTTTCTGTTTGCCTTTGTTTTAGTTGCATCCGGCTGCAACAACGGTAAGAACCCATCTTCTGAATGTTCTTAGCATGCTCTTTTAAAAAAAACATCCTGAGAAAGTTGATTGTTGCAAAACACTCTGTTTTATTAGCGCTTATTGAGCGAGCACCTACGGAGCATGTTGAATCTTTGCCACGCCCAACCTCTCTGCTTCTGCGTTTAGGACGTCGATTTCGGCCTGGACAAACGGGATGCCCTCTTTGCGCCTCTTCTCCTCGGTTAGCTGCTCGATTTCTCCAGGGAAGTAAATCCTCTCCACTCCCTCCATCTTCTCGGACCCAACAACTCGCCGGTAAAGAACGTCCATCCGCTGCCGGAACTCGTCAAGGCTCATGAATAGATCCGGCTTGAGGGCAACAATGAAGTGGCCAACGTCACCCGGCTTCGACATGTCATATGGCCCCGTAACACCCCCTGCAAAGGCCGACCCCGACAAAACCCCAGAGAAGACGTCCATCATGATAGCCAAGGCCGACCCCTTGGGGCCACCCATGGGCAGCATGACCCCCCCGAGGGCCTTCTCGGGGTCATCAGTCGGCTTCCCCTCCTCGTCCAGCGCCCACCCTTCGGGTATCTTCTCGCCCCGCCTCAGGGCCTTGTGGATCTTCCCCCGCGCCGCCACCGAGGGCGCCATGTCGAGGATAAAGGGGATCGAGTCCTCGCCTCCCGGTGACCCGGCGGCGATGGGCGACACTCCCATCAGCTGTGACTTGCCGCCCCAGACGGGCAGTGCCGGGGACGAGTTGGTGAAGACGAGGCTCATCATGCCGGCGTCGACGGCTTGGCGGACAAGCCAGGCCGACATGCCAAAGTGGTTGCTGTGCTTGACGCTCACCATGCCGATGCCAAAGATCTGCGCCATTTTCACGGCCGTTTCCATGGCGAGGTGGGCGGCGGGGAAACCGAAGCCGTTGTTTCCGTCGACCTGTGGATGGACATGTGAACGGTCTGTAGGTTAGGTTAACTAAACGGGGAAAGGAGAACACACACCTGAGCAACGACAGGTGTGACCTCGTTGACTGTCGGCTCCGCCTTGGGGTTTAGCACGCCGTTGCGAATACGCGCCAGGTATGAAGGCAGGCGGTTGATGCCGTGGCTTTCGACTCCGCGCAGGTCCGCCTGCACCAGTGCTCGGCCAATGATGTTGGCATTCTTCTTGGACACGCCGGCCGCCTCGAGAAGGGAAGCAGCAAATGCTTCGGCATCGGTATGCCGGACCTGAACGCTGGACTTTTGTCCGGCCATGTCTTCTGTAGTTTCTGATGGTTCTTGTTGTCACGTGTGAAAGGGTTGTGCTCGGTGAAGGAGGAGGAGGGCGGGGGTTGGTGGGCTCGTGGGGGCCTGGAGGCTGGGGGTCTCGGGGCTTCAGGGGCAAGGGTTGAAATGCGTCGAGAATGCATATGTAGAATTAGGGAGGTAGGGTTGGGGTTAGTGGCTTGCTCGCCCCTTATCTGACTCGGAACTTAGGCCTCCCCATCGACCATCTTGGCGAAAGCTTTTCTCGACTACTCAATTCCACCCACTAACCGTGTCATACATCCTCTTTAAAGGGATTAGAGCGCCATCTCTGACACTCATGCTCAGCGCTGTACAATATTTTTCACTTTTTCCGTCCCCCCCAAACTCCTCGTTCAGCAACCTCAATGTTACCTCGTGCCTCGTGGCGATGCTACACTGCAGCCTGCTACCCGATTTTACCTCCCGAGTCCCTCCTACCCACCCACGCCACCTTCGGTCCCGCATCTGGAAGTCCAAGCGGTTGAAGGTATCCTTGCCTTGCCCCAGGTTTTCGGATCTCGCCGCCTTGAATCGAGATCATCATGGATCCAATGGCTGCACACCGGTTGAGTTTGCGGCATCCGCGCATCGCCGCTAGCGTCTCATTCTGCCCAACTACCTTCCTGAAAGGGCGTTGATAGGCAGCGTCTGTTACTCACATGACGTGGTGGTCTAGTACAACTGTTCGTCGAGTGAGGAGGTATACCCTGTAATGTAGCGCCAACCCGACAGATTCCGCCTGCTGGTACCTGGTTATGCAGCTATGAGGCGAGGCAGTCCTTCAGGACCGGAACCTGCAGATGTACGAGGACAAGCTGCATGTTCTACCTCGGTAGTTTAGGGCTTTTGTCTTTTCTTAGGTAATTGACCCCTCACAACTCGTAGCTGCTAATATCGATTGAATTTTAATATTCTTTTTGGCAAACAATAAATTATATAATTACCGTCTCTGACCACTACCCGTCGCCTAACCAAATACAACCTTCTTTCACGGCACTCCTCGCCGTCGGTAATCCTCGGTCAACTGTTTTGTCCTGCAAACTAGGAAAATGGCCGGCGTCAAAAAACCCGTCAACATCTTCAGGCTCAAGAACCTAGGTGAGCCCAAAGAGGTCCTCAATGGAAGACTCTGGTTTGCTGTCCTCTCCTTTGCCCTCCTCGGGGCCGCCCGCGGCATCGACGAGGGCCTCATCAGCGGTGCCTTCAACAGCAAACACTTTCAGAACAGCATCAACTACAGCTCGTACACCAAGGTTGAGCAGGCAAACATCAAAGCAAACGTCTCTTCTATGGTTCAAATCGGCTCCGTGGGCGGCGCTCTCATGTAGGTTACTTACACTAGGTCCGTACGAAAAGGCCCCTAGGCTAATTCAGACTCAGCGCCTTCCTCGTCTGCGACAGAATCGGCAGAATCTGGGCAACCCGTCAGCTTTGCGTTTTATGGATCATTGGAGTCGCCATCTTCATGGCGTCTAACGGTAATCTTGGCGCCATCTACGGGGGCAGGTTCATCACTGGGCTCGGCGTGGGCCAAACCCCCGTTGTAGGGCCCATCTACATTGCCGAGATCACCCCCGCGAGCATCCGGGGTCTTTGCACTTGTCTCTTCACCGGATTCGTCTACCTCGGCATCGTGCTCGCGTACTTTACCAACTACGGCTGTCAGATCAACATCGGGGACACCACTGCTGTCCGGTGGCAGGTCCCCACCAGCCTCCACATCATGTTTGCCGGCCTCATCTTGATCCTGACCTTCTTCCAATCCGAATCCCCGCGGTACCTCATCATGAAAGGCCGCAGCGAGAAGGCCCTCGAGACCATGGCGCGCCTGCGCAAGCTGCCCCCGCACCACGAGTACGTCGTGTCCGAGATCAGCGCCATCAAGGCCGCCCACCACAAAGAAACCGAAGAAACCAAGACGTCGGGCTGGCTCGGCGTGCTCAAGGAAGCCTTCACCAACCGGAGCAACCTGTACCGCATCTCGCTGGCCATCGCGGCCCAGATCCTGTCGCAATGGTCCGGAGCCGGGTCCATCACGCTCTACGCGCCGGACCTCTTCCACCTGCTCGGCATCGCCGACACCAACACATCCCTCCTCGTGACGGCCGTGTTCGGCATCGTCAAGCTCATCGCCGCCGTCATCTGCGCCCTCTTCCTCGTCGACGTCATCGGCCGCAAGCGCTCCCTCCTGCTGGGCATCGCCTGCCAGGCCGTGGCCATGGTCTACGTGGCCGGTTTCCTGACGGCCGTGCCCCGGCTGAGCGTGCACAACAACGCGGCGGCCGCCTCGACGCTGGCGGGCTCGGAGCTGGCGGCCTCCCGGGGCGCCGTGGCCATGATCTATCTCTCGGGCTTCGGCTGGGCGCTCGGGTGGAACAGCTTCCAGTATCTCATCGCGGCCGAGCTGTTCCCGCTGCGCATCCGCGCGTTCTGCACCTCGCTGGCCATGACGTTTCACTTTGCGAATCAGTACGGGAACTCGAGGGCGGTGCCGAATATGTTGTTGCATGTTGCCGACGGCGGCATCTCGCCGCAGGGGACGTTCTGGTTCTTCGCCGCCGTGACGATTCTAGGCGGGGTGTGGGTGTGGTTTGCCGTGCCGGAGACGGCGGGGAGGAGCTTGGAGAGCATGGATCGGTTGTTTAGTCTGCCGTGGTACAAGATTGGGAGGTATGGGAATCGGGAGGCCGAGGTGGAGGATGAGAGAGCGAGCGCGGAGGAGAAGGGGAAGGGCCAGGAATTGGAGACGGTCGTGGCCAAGGGTGAGGGGGGCGATAGCAGGGTGTGATGCCCTGGGGCAGATGTGATATGAGAGCCTGTCTGGCGCCTGTACTTGAAGAGTACCATTGTGTTATCTAACATTATATCACCTTGATCACCTACATTTGTAGCCCATGCATGCTGATCAATTTGACGGACATAATACTAATAAGCCGCTAGTATAGGAGCCGGGTCCCGCAGTTCTCACCGAATCAGGCCTAAACTCTAAAAGGATTCAGCCTTCAGGCTATTCATTCTGTACAGTACATAAGGTATAGTTTCTATATTGGTAGGTAATCTGTACTCGCCATGGCCCCAACTCCAGCTGAAACATATCCCGAGCAAACGCCGCTAGATGCAGGAGTGACGCTCAGACTTGACTTTGACCTCTCCAGTTGAGCCCGAGACCGGACCCGGTTGATGGCAGCCCCAAACGCATCGACGGCGGTAGGCGCGGATGATTCTTATCCCAGTCCTCCTGCCTTTGCCGCTCGGCCCTCTGCGCATCAGACTTCAAGGGATCCGGCAACGACCCGATCCACAGCTGCATCTGATTTCGCCGCGCCTCTTCAACCTCCCACAGCCCCTCCCACGACGGGCCGGCTTCGAGTGGGACAGCGTTGGTATCATGCAGCAGCGGCGGCGGAGTGGCTGGTCGGCGCCGCCCCCAGAAAAACCATGACCCCTTCTTGGTGTTCCGCATTTGCATGAACAAGAGATAATAGTCCTCTAGGCACATGTTGCCGCCCAAAGCTGAGGTGTTGTGTGAGGGACGGGAGACGAGAGCTCGTTCAGCGGCGGAAAAGAGGTGCTTGAACTGCGAAAAAACATGGTAATCAAAGATGAAGTCGCTGCTGAGGATGATGTCGCAGGGCAGACCGTCAACAACGTGAAGGTCGCAGATTAAAACAGACTTGTCGCCCGCCGTCTTGACGCCCCGGCCCTCCTTCATAAGTGCCGTGAGCCCGCGGTCGTACTCTAGATACTGATCCAAGTCGACTTCTCGCGGCAACGACATGGGCGGCATATCAAACTCCAGCTCAGCGTCCAGGACCATGCCGTCGGTAAGTATCAACGAACCGTCGGCCAGCTCGACTTGGTTTCGGTATTCTCTCCCACGGTGGATCTTGAGGTTGTTGCGCCGGGCAAAGTCCCCAGAGACGAGCATCAGGTCAGATCCTGTGTCGGGATATGCCGATGCGTTGGAGCCGTTGACGGTGCAGCGGATGCGGTCCTTGGGCGACTCGTCCAGCAGGAACAAGCGGCCCCATTTTTGCACGCAGGGACGAACCCGCTCCACGATACGGTGGCAGAAGTGCTCGAGGAACTCCCTGCCAAGCACCATGTCGAACGCGCACTTGCCAAGTACGCGGAAATGCCGGGTGTAGGTCTGGCTCTCGCCCTGGAACTTGAAGTCGCCAACCACGAGGCCGACGCTCTCGGCGACTCTTCCCGCGGGGAGCTTTATCAGAATCTTGTCTGCTGCCTGGATCTCCATCCCGTGCTCCCGGGCAAAGCCCTCGGAGATGGCATCGATCGAGGAGCCGTAACCTGGCACCGCATTGACGGGGACGTTGTTGATTGTCCCTGGAACTTCTCTGCGCTTCAGGCCGTGTAGGCTGGGTATGTGGCGCTGCTTGATGTTTTCTTCGGTGTCTTCGTGCCTACCAGCACCACCAAGAAGGGCCGTAGTCATCGCAGCCGGCAACACCAACGCTTGCGCCCCCCGGAACGTGGGTAGCAATTGGGTCTCGATATACCGGTTTATCTCGTCCCACTTGTTGAATAGCCTATACCTTTCGAGATCGTGCCGCTCGCCTGTCTTGCGGTTGACCATCTTCAGGACCTCCTCGAGCAGCGCGTCGGCACTTTGCATGTCGAGACTGTCGTTCACGATATGGAAGAACTTGCGGCGCTCTTCGCGGTCTTGGAACTTGTATTCATCCTTGAAGAAGGGACCCGTGTCGGAGTCGTCGTCTGAGGGAAAGGTAGGTTAGTTTGTGTTGTAAGGGGCATACATAGCGAGGGGACATTCTTTGTCTGGGAAGATGGTCTTGTCCATCTCTACCCCTTTGTCTTCTTCCGAGCAATTGAGCTTGGCCCGGGTGCGGAGCTGTTTCTCCTGCTCTTCGTGGAACTACTATTCCCGCACCTGGCAGGGGGACATTTGCTTCTTGAGCAACTCGGGCTTGTCGAAGTGATCAAAGCACCGAGGGCAAAAGTTCTCGAGTAAGTGACGGCGATAAAAACATGCTCCCTGGAAAGTCATTAGTTTGAAACTACACTTCTAGCTGCAATGAGATGGCCCCAAGAGACCTACCAAGTAGTCTAGTTGCTTTGTGTGTTCAGTGTTGATTCGCCAATTCCCAGCCTTCGGCAGACTTGCAAGCCCGAAAGGCAGACCAAGAGAGGGACAGCGAGTCTCGCCGGTTTCCAGGCGCCACCCCCGAACGGATTGCTGCGCCCCTCTGCAGACGCTGGCTCCCCCTCCCTATCGTCCGATTCCTAGCACCACCAGTAGCAAAGCGGCATCCCGCCGAGCTGCCGGACACAGCCCGCCGTTCCCATCGTCTACCTCCTTCACACGACCGCGTCCTCCTCTGACCAAAAAACCGCCTCACACGCCGGCCCGGAACCGACAAACGCCACACGTCACGCCACACACCGTGAGAACACTACAATACTGAAGATAACCCCCCGGTCCTTCCGAAAAGAACCAGTACTATCTGGAGGTAATGGTAATTCATGGACTTCGACACCATAAGCGGTTGCAGAACCGGCTTCCCCCTCCTCGCGCAGCGAATCGCACTCAACCCCGACTACGAGTCGTTCATCTTCCGCAAGTTCGACCGCCTGAGCGCCCGAAACCTACTGCACCTTGAGGCTAGGCTGGCCTATCTAGAGGCCAAACTCGACCGAGCTGGTGAGCAAGCGGCGCTACCCACTGCCGACAATGAGACCCGCCGGTCGGTTCGCGCCTGGGAGGCCTTTGAGGAGAACGCCGCGAACCCAGCGCGGCCTGAGCATATGCGCATGAAGCTCGTCGAGCAGGTCCAGGAGACGCTCAAGGAATACCGTAGGTTCAATCCTATTTGTTTATCAAATTTGCTATAACTGTGCGTGTACTAACCAGTCCCTACCTTACTGAGCAGAAGAAGCACTGCTCCGGCAAAGCCATATAGCGGCTCTCGAAGCGCCCAAGAATCGAGCATTTGACGTTGCACACAGCCAGTTCCATGAGGACGTCAAACACGAGTGTTTGGTCACACCAAGCGACGGCAGCCTCTCCTCGCCGGCCTTGCCGAGGGTCGACTTGGGGAAGACAACCGCCGCGATCTGGTGGCTGTACGACGGCCAGCCCAGAAGGATCTCCTCTCGCGGTTCCTACAAGACCATTGGATGTTCAAAGTGTGTCCGTCTCTTTACCCTCGGAGTCATTGCAGGATTGCAGACACGATTCTGACCAGGAGAATAAAGACAACAGCAGTGACGGACAATACCGAGCACATCAAGGAGAACCACGTTGCGCAGCCGGGGTAAGCACCGTAGTCGCTGCCATCCTGCTGCTCGGAGCCATCGTGTTACTACGTCTTTTGCGCGAGGAAAACGCACAGCTGGGCGCCATCGCGATGTTTACGGTTCTGTTTGCTGCTAGCGTTGGGGTCCCGACAAACGCACGACGGGCCGAGATATTTGCGTCGACAGCGGCTTATGCCGCGGTTCTTGTTGTGTTTGTGTCATCCAATTCAGGAAGCTGTACGTGTGTATCGGGGAACTAGTAATTTAGGTACCCAAGGAGTCATACTTGAGGGCCAAGTGGGGGCGGGCAGAGGAATCAGAAAACGGCATGGCTCTCCCCGAGACATGCTTTTCAAGCTATACTTCTTCTTCTTCTGCTTCTAGAAACATCTTGTTTCCGCCAGGAAATACGTACCTGTCAGCTCAGGGGAACCACTCTGACTGAACCATGGAGGTGAAATATTGGTACCACAACACTACCGGCCGGTGGCCTGTCGAGGTGCCTTTCCCTCGTGGCAACAGTTGGCCGTCACCTTCGGTCTGCCCGGAACGGTGTGGTTCCGGAGGAAATTCCGCGGCGGCCGAAGGCATGATTGGTTGCCTGGGGCCTAGCTGAGCCGGGGGAGTTGCATTCTGGGGCCTTGCAGCTTGCAGCTGAGGCATAAAGACGGCACATATTGTGCTGCAATGCACCCTTAAATCTGCTGACAAGGGCGGGCGGCAAGGCAGATCCTTTCGTGACGGGCTGACCGGCGAACACATTCTTGCTTTGACTTCTCTCAGCTTCTCCACACACCCGCGGAGACCATTCTGTACAGCAGTGTAGTAATCCCGCTCCGAACACCATCCCGTCGAGTCTTGACGCCGGGTGACCCCGCACATGGAGCCCTTGGCAGCATTGGAACCTGGCAGTCACAACGCATGCCGCCAATAGTTCGTCAGTTGGTGGGATCGGAGCGGCTAAAGAGACCCCAGCAGCATCATCAGCCCTGTCACACCCCACGCTTCAGTGTAGTACTCGTCCGAATCCTCGACTTTTCCATTGTGACCCTACCTCTTCTCCTCCTGAACAGCGCCGGATCACATCACACACTATCACCGCTGGGTCCTGCTGGGTCCCGCTCGCGGTGGACTCGGTCGTCGGTATTCTCCCCTCGGTTTGGGGCTTCGCCATTACAGGATTAGCACGGCCGCCTCCGACCGGTGTATGCGCCACATTACTTTGCCGCTCCTGTTCCCATGTGTCATAGTCTGGTAGACATCCGTGTCAGACTGTCCGGCTGACAGGTACGTTGCGGCACGGGTTCTCGTCTCGGCACCAGTGCAACGCAACCACCAAGAAGTCGGTGCCTGCGTCAAACCAATATGGGAGGGAAGCAGGAACGAAGGACCTGGAAAGGGGATCTCGCAGATTATTGTGGGGGCTAGGCTGGGGGCCAAGCTGGCTCCAGTCTGCATCATGACTTCTTTATATGTGTCAAGATGATATTTTGACATACCTTGGCGGGCTTATTACGACCTTACTCCCGAAACATGTTTCTCACGAGCATAAAGCTAGAGGTACAGGGTCCAAAAGGCAAATCATCTCCAGCAAGTCAAGTACTCGGAACATCTAATACCATGTAACAGCCTTCCCGCCCTGTTTTCTCACATTCGGGAAGAATCATGGCAGTGCATGTGGCACGTGCCAACCGCAGCTCCCCCATCCGCTACCTCCTCTGACCACCCCTCGCTTCTTACTCACTTGCAGTGACTCAGTGGCTAGTCCGCGCCTCGCTCACACTTCCCATATCACATCAAGAGACCCAGTCGGACACAAGTTCTCCTCGTGCCATGTGGGGGAGCACAGCAGCACCTCGCCCTTCCTGGACAGAGGCTCAGGACAATACATCCAGATGGGGAAAGGTTGCTCTAAGATACTACACACCTTCCCTGATATTCACAACATGCTCCCTGGTCTTGGTGTGCCTCTGACGTGTGAGTATTGGACGTTTTCTGTCCCAAACGGACTGGTTGTGCACCGCCAGGCCCGCCCATCTCGAGTAACCCTGCCGCGGCTCGGGCGGAGACGACGTCTCTGGGGGAGTAGATAAGGGGGCAGGTCATCCGATCGTAGGGCTTGCCGAAAGGTGAATTCCTGGTTTGCACAGCTCGACTACTCCCGCCCCCTGCCACTCCCCAATATCTCAAAGTCAAAATCGCAAATTGCCTGGGGTACACACCCGTATACTACCTCACCTATATTAAACCACCACCCTGATTCCCCCCAGGTCTCACCATGATGCGGTGGATCCTTGCGGCACTGCTCGGCTCGGCCCTCGTGGCCCAGCCGGTGCTGGGAGAGATCACCTTCACAGTAACGGCTACCAAGCACGGCGTCCCGATCCCGCAATCCGAGATCAAGCTCGAGCCGTTCGAGTTCGGCCGTAGCCGCATGGGCCATGTCAAGCCACCGCAAGCCCATCGAAAGACGCGGAGAGCCAATCCTACCGCCAGCAGCGCCAACTGGTGCGGCTCGGTGAACACCACACCCTCGACCAACCAGATCAAGGTCATCCACGGCACCTTTCAGCATCCCACCTGCACTCTACGATCCGGTTCCTCGTTCCCCCAGGCGGCCGCAAACTGGGTGGGTATCGATGGAGACAGCTGGACTTCAGCGCTGTTGCAAGCAGGAACGGTCTGCAAGGTATGCTAGCGTGTACACCGACGTCCTTTGCTTAATTAAAGCTAACCAATGGTCTCCAGATTGACAACTCTACCGGCATCGTCAAGTTTGTTTTACCCTTGGCCACCCTTGACCCGGCAGTTCCAAGCTAACCGCGGACGTTATCTACAGGCACCAAGCGTGGTGGCAATGGGTTCCCTCGGCCGCCAACACCATCACATCCATGCCAGGCACGTTTCCCTCCTTTCTCCCCCCACCCACACAACCAAATCTCCCGTCCTCTTGACTAACAACCCACCCCCTATATAGTAGCACCAGACGACTGGTTCGAGATCACAATCAACACCTCCAGCACCACAGCCGCCGAGATGTACGTCTCTCTCCCCCCT